>PVKZ01004912.1:0-66354 GCA_004027375.1 Macroglossus sobrinus | reverse complement strand
TGCCTTCCTGCCTTCCCTCCCTCCTTCCCTCCTTCCTTTTGCCCTGCTTTCCTCCTGCCCCTCATTCTGTCTCTCCCTCTGTCCCTTTCTTTCTTCCATTTCCTAAGTATTATTAACCCAATCTTTTCAGTTATCCTGAAGTAATTGGGATTAAAATCATCATAGGTCCCCTGTCTAAGGATAACCTTGGCGACTGGGCTATTGAACAGAGTACCTCAAGGTGTTTCACTTCCGTTGACATTTATTAAGCACCTGCTGTCTTCCAGACTTTGTGACAACAGCCAATTCATGTAGAAAATCAGATCAAACAGCTTTTTGTTAGTTTTTAGAAAACTAATTGATAGTCAAAAATTCCAATTGGAAGCTAGACAAATTAGGAAAATCAGCAGTAGCCAAAAAAAAAAAAAAAACCTAAAAAAGAAGAGCAATGAGATAGATGCACCCCATCAAAACACAGCAGAAAACCTCTATAATCATAACAGGATGACATGGACACATGAGCAGGCAGACTAATGGTGCAGAGTAGAAGATCCAGAATAAGCTCCATTTCCATATAGAAATTTACTGCATGAAAAGGTGGAATCTCAAATTGGCAGAGAAAGGAACTTTTCTGCAAGAGGTCTTAGGATGAGTAGATGGCCACTGGGAAAAACCAAAATTACATCCATTGCTCATGACATATGCCAGGTTAAATTCCAAGCAAGTAAGAGATTTAAATGTAAAAACTAAAACTATAAACAACATTAGAAGAAAATATTGGCAAATTATTCCCTAACCTTGGAGAGAATGAAACTTTCTGAACTATGACTCAGATCGAGAAACAATAAGAAGAAAAAATTGATTGATTTGATTTGATAGAAATAAAAACAGTTTTATATGGGAAAAAATCAAAGAACCCCCCCAATCACCACCACCCTCCAAAAGAAAAACACCATGAGTAAGATAAAAAGACAAATGACAAACTAGTAGGGCAAATATTTGCAACTTACATCAAGGAGAAATTGGTTAGTAGTCTAACGTATAAAAATATCTTCTAAAAATAGAAAAAAATCCCAACAATTCTATAGAAAAATGGGTTAGAACTATAAGCAGACGACTGACAGAAAAAATGTAAATCTCTCTTAACAGTATGAAAAGATTCTCAACTTCATTTATAATAAGGTAAATAAAAATTAAAACCACCCCAGATACCATTTTTTTCATCTAAGATGCCAAAATCCAAAAAGTTGTAACACATTCTGCTGGCAAAGCTGTGTGTAAACGGGCACTCTTATATGGTGCTCATCGGAATGAGAAATGGTACAATCCCTATGGAGGTGACTTTAGCATTATCTACAAATGCATCAACCCTACAGCCCAGCAATTCCACTTCTAGGAATCTCCAAAACACCCTGGCAAAAAAAAAAAAAAGAAAAGGCATATGCACAAGGCTACTCATTGCAGTGCTATATAAGAGAGCAACATATGACCAGAGACATTATAAATGTCCATCAGCAGGGAAGTGGTTAAACTGTGGGACGTCCACATAACTGACTACCGCACAGCTATAAAAAAGAATGAGAGTGATTCCCCAGGTATGGTAAGTGAACAAAGAAAGGTAGAGAAAAGAATAGTAGGCTATCATTTATCAATTGATCATTTATGTTATTCACTTGTATTCAGAAAATAGAATAAACCATACATTTAAAAAAATGACTACTTTTGGAGGAGGGAAGAAGTGCTGTGGAGAGTATAGAGATGAAAACTGGCCTCGTTGAGTATGTTCTGTAGATTTGACTTTAGAACCATGAAAATATTTTACATAATTATAAAACTGAATTATACAAAAAAAACTTGAAAAGCAATCTCTAAAAGTTGAAAATAAAATAAAACAAATAAACCTAACTATGTATTAAGCTCACGGCATTAGCAAAGAGGAACTCCCAAATCACTTTTAAATACAGTAATCTGACTGTGTGCCTGGTGAGTATACACTCAAAGGACAAAAAGAACTACAAAAAAGAAATCTTAAACTTTTTTCTGTAGTCCTACTGTTGGTGCTTGTGCTTGTGTTCTTATTCTGAAACTAAAATATGATGTGGGATTAAGCAAATGAATAATTGTTTTAATGTCATCGAGAAATGGGTTTTTTGGCATGAAAACAGATACAATTATAAGATCAAGAAATTAAAAATCTTATAGTCCTGATTTTGAATTAGGAGTATGAACTCATATGGATGATAGATAGATAGATAAATGATAGATAGATAGATAGATAGATAGATAGATAGATAGATAGATGATAAATAGATGATAGATAGATGATAGATAATAGATAGATTTTTAAAGCTCTGTTCATTCAAAAGGCCAGTGCTCTAACCAGTTGCAATGGACACAACCTAGGTTGTGCTTCTACTAAGATCTTCTACTTTCCAAGGCTTTTGGCAAGGCGGTTGTTTCCAGTTTCAGAAGGAAATAAGCAAGGTGTGCCTGGGGCAACTTGTCATAACTGAAAGTAAGGAAGCTTCAAAGACGAGAAGGGACATGTCGAAGGAACTCAGGAGCCAACTTGCAAAAGCTCCCACAGGGCAAATATTTTAACATCAGTAAAGATAACAACTAAAAGGGATTGAAACACATCAAATCTGTTTGAATGCATGAGCTCAAAATGGTGCTGGAAAAATCACTGGTCACCTTTGGGGAATGCTAGGAAATAACTCATTAATTTGAAAATTGGCCAATGAAGAACATAGCATTTATCCTGTCGTTTCTATATGAACTGTACCTGTGGCAACAGAAGAGTTGATGAGAGGTCGTTTCTCTTCGGAGAAGTATTAACGACGATGACTGACAGGAGTCAGGAAGTCACTGAGAATAAAGCCTCAGCTTCTGATGCCGCCACCTAGGGACACAGGTTGGAATGGATGAGGCCACTTTACAAACCCTAATGGATTTAATGGATCTAGGCCATGATCCTCAAAAGCTGCCAACATCACAAAAAGAGAAAAAGCCCAACTGATGGGAGAACACTGCCTCACCTGCGAAGGGCCAAAAAAAATCAAACTTGAATCAGATCAAGACTCGACTACCACTCACAGGAAGTACAGGGGTCAGAGGATCGTGCCGACTTCCTGGGGACACAGTCAGCAAAGTGTCAAGAGTAAGGAGCTCTACAGGACAAATAACCCTGTTTCTTCAATGAAACATTTCAAGGATATAGTAAAAGAGAGATGAGAAGGAAACTATACATTAAACAAGACTTTAGAGACTAACAACCAGTCACATGATATGGACCTAATTTGAATATTTTAATATGTTTAAGATAAGAAAATCTGAACACTAGGCTATGGACTAGATAACTCGGTGATGATAAAAATTATTATTGTTAATCCTTTTTAGGTGTGGTAATATCAAGGTGTTTAAAAATATCCTTATCTTTTAGACACAAAAAAATAAATTTGGCCTTTAAAATTTCCCAGTGGACAGCTAACTTTAACTTTTTAAAAAGTTTATATATTCAGCGAACTTTATTTCAGTTCACCTCAAGTTTATGATCATCATAATTTTTTTTTAAAGCCAAATAAAGCACAAGTTATCTGGGAATTGATTCTGAAAGAGCAATTTCAGCACACTCTTAAAATTTCCTTTTCACAAAAGACTTGAAAATGTCAGTGCTAAAAAGAGGTAGCTAACCACAAAGAGAACTATCTTGGATGATTAGAACTCTTCCCTCTGCCCCTTCTTCTTTCCTCATCTGTTTCTTTTTTTTCAGGGGAAGCACTATTTTTTTGTTTAATTTACAATTTCTCATTGATAAAATTATAATAATTGCATCAGAGTTTTGAGAGATACATATGCATAGAATAATAATGATTTTACCTCTTCCTTGGGTTGAATTTCAACTTAAAATTAAGGTTTACACATAGATTTCACTGCCTTATAAATAGAAATGTATTTTTCATGGTCAACCGCCTAGAACTTTGACTTTTGTACAACGGCTGTTTTGAAGTTTGAACAGCCAGGATCTTGTTTGGTGTTGAAGAGCAGCCTCCGAATGGTAGAAGGGGAGATGGGGTGTCCAATCGCCAGTGGTTGCAATGGCTCCGATTTCAGGCCCCACCTGCAATAGCCTCTGCTGTCCTCATTGGGATAGATTCTCAGGTGGACCCTTGGCCACTAGCACTTGGGTGAGGATAATGATTAATTTCATAATTAATTATAACCATAATTTCTATCAAGAAGGTGCTATAATGTCTAAAAAAGGGAAAGCGAGCATTCAAATGAGTCTGCAGTCTTTATCTTCTACAGGACACCTCAGAATTCTGTGAGGGGAATTTTTATCCATGATTTGATGACCTGTTTTGTATCTTAAAGTTAATAGTTTCAGGAACAAAGTAAAAAACCTGGGCTTCTGATACCAGCAATGGAAGGTTATTTGATGGTGAAGCGTCTCACCATTCATTTACCGGATACAGATTTACTGAGTATCAGCCATTGACAAGCATCGCACTGGGTGTCGTAATGAATGGATAAGAAGTCTGAGATCACCACGTGGGTACCATACGGTAGGAGGAGTGAAACAGAACAGCACCTTTAAATCTGTATCGTAATTAAGTGTATGGTTCAGAGACAGGGCTACGAGATTTCGGATCGGTTGCTTTTTGTAATTTCTTGCTCGAGTGGGGACAGATCAGGGAGGATTCCTAGGAAAGGTTATGTTTGCGACGGGCTTTGGAGGCCGGTAGGATTTGGACAGTTTAAGTCGGAGTGTGTGTGTCTCATGCACGGGCCCGTGCTTGTGTGTGATGGTCTGGGGGAGGGGAGAAGAATCTGGAAGAGTACTTCTATGAGAAACAGCGTAGACAAGAAGCCAGAAAGTGGGAAGGAGGGGGGCCCGTGTTCAGAGAACAGGGGAAAGTGCATTTACATCTGGCCTCATCTGTCCTCTGGATTTGGGGATCACTGTCCTTGCCTGCTTGCCTGCCCGTGTCTGAGACTGCTCTTTAAAAGAGCACACCAATTACATCTGGTGTAATGGAAAAGTTCTTTGAAAATGTTTACGAGGGTAATTTCTTTCCATTCTACTGCTACAGTGACAGCAAAATTAGATTTGGAATGATCAAGAACTATGTCTCTTTCCGAGTCTCTTGGTTGTTGGCTCCATTTTTAGAGGAGATAGATGGTTTTAAGAACATTCCTTGTAGGAGCTTCAAACCCTGAATTTGCACTGAGCTAATCTAATGACACCATGTTTATGTACTTTACGAAAGGGACGCCTGAAGCGGGGATGCCTGTCGATAGCCAGATGCCCTCGTCGTGTTGACAATATACTTTCTTTGGCTACAGTTTAGTTTCCATGACATTTCCAGGTCCAAACCTCTGGTATGAGGCACGCTGTCAACAGCAACGAGAACACATTTTTGTCTCTATTAGTTCGTTTTTATGTTACGCATTTACAACAGAAGTTCCTGGTTCGTGGCCTGGATCAGTAGTCTCCAAGTCTGGTGTTCAGGAGAGCATAAACATGCCAGTCCCCTGGGAAAGGAAACACTAGAACTTATATTCACAGTAATATTATTAAAAAAAATTAATTTTCCTGATGCTTAATAAGTGGATTGCCGGTAGTGTATGTGGATTATTTTAAAGTAAATGTACACGTAGCAGGGTTGTCTGTTCTCGTCTGACTTGCGTTCTGATTGGTTAGGCCTGGGGTGTTATATATTTTGAACAGTGGCCTTGATTGTGTTTTAGCTTATGCTTCTTGTTTTCAGATGAAGAGTAAGGAGAGCCACTGAGGAGTTTAAAGAGGGGAGCAGCATGATCAGAGGTGCATTTTAGAAAGATGGCTTGCGCTACCGTGTACGGAGTACATTGGAGAGGGGCAGGGGCGGAAGTGGGGTGACCAGAGTCCCCCAGGGACTCTGCAGTCGTGAGGTGAGAGCTGGAACCAGAGTGTGATGCCAGCGGTGTCTGTCTAGAGCTGATGCGATTGACTGGATGCCACGTTTGAGGCAACTTCTTTCAGTTTTCTGGGTTGCATGTGCCCTGTGCCTTTATAGTATGTGTTTGGTTATCTGGTGCTGGGAGGAAAGGGTTAATAATAATACTGTGGTTAATAAACACTTGTCCTAAAGAAATGGTGTTTTTTTTTTCCTGAGAATTTGAATGATAAAAATCCATTTGAGAGTAAAAATTGTCCCTGTTTGCTGCAAATCGAGGCTTGTGGAGCCTCTGAGTCATGTAGAGTTTGTTTACTTGATCGCTATTGGTCTTCTCCACTTGGACGTGAGGGCAGAGACTGTCAGTCTTCAGCCCCGGAACGAACTTGAACACGCAGGCAATCAATCAATCTCCTAACTGTGCACAATCTGGACGTGCCCGGGAGCATCAGTCACCCCGGAACCGAAGCCTCCCGCCCGTGTTGTGGGGCGTCCCGGGCGGGGGGCAGAGCTTCACGTCCGTGCCCCAGGGCCTGTGCAGTTGGGTGGAGCTTTCTTTTGCAAAACAACCTTCATCTTTACAAACACATCCGTGACTATGGGGAAGAGGGGAAGGGGAATGAGAGGTCAGTGTGTGGTGTCCAAGTGGCTGCTGGCCTGACCTCAAGCGAGAGGTGCCGTGACTCTAGGAAGGGTGGCGGCAGGGGCACCGCTGAGGAGGCGGGAGGGGGCTCTGGTTTGATCGTGCATCCCTTATGCGTTTCACATTCACTTGGATTTTATTCTAACCTCCTATTTCTTTAAGGAACAATTCTAAGAGAAGCACATTGTCTTTGTCTTATTTCTTTTCTTCCTTCTGTCTCCCTCACACCTTCTTGCCATACAATGTTCATTAATTTACGTAGATTCCAGGTTAATAATTAAAAACAGTCACGATTGACATTTATTGAGCTCCTACCACGAGCTAGGTATTGTACAGCACTGTAAGGATACACCTGAGGGCAGTCAGCCCATTTTACAGGTGAAGGAACTGAGGGTCGTTAGAGAGGCCACAGTCTGTGTCCAGTCACATAATTTGTTACACATGGGCCTGGGACCCTGCACCCCAGCAGGCTGACTCCAAAGCCCGCAGACAGCACTTACACCCTGTCCCACCTCCTCCCATGATCCTATTTCTCTTTTGCGTTCCTAGAGGGTGTCATCTCACTGCCGCCCACAGAACAGCACTTCCGGTACAGTACGCTTACAGGTGAATGCCCCGAGGCTTGACCTTGACTCAGATCCTGGGGAAAAGGGCTGCACTTGTCCATCTTTATGCCCTTCTGTCTTGCGTATGATAGGTACTCGATACATACCCACTCAGTGAAAACTGAATGGCCTCGTTTCTCTTTTCTCTCAGTTGTCAGACCGTGGAGGGTAGAGGCAGAAAAGATGTGAAATTGATTTTGACTTCCGGGAGACACTAAAGCTCAGAAGTGTGGGGCGATGCGTCCGCATTGCCCTGGAAGGCTGACGCGGGACTCTGCTGCGTCTTCAGGGGTCATCGTAACAAACCTCGTTGGGGTGGCAGTGGAATTCCACTCTGCGGTGAAGACGCGAAAACCGAGTTCCGATAAAACGAGGATGTTGTTTGTTTTCAAGGCAAGTAGAATTCCATGGCTTTTTCATGTTCTTCTGTCACCAAAGCGGAGCCCGAAGGCTGGCGGATGTGGGTCATGGGGCACAGAAACGTAGCTGAGAGTTCTAGGTGACCGATGCTGCTGGCTCCATCCTGCAGAGGGGCAGCGTGGTTGGAGCATCCACTGGCCTCCTGCTTCAGGGCTGGTGGCCATGACTACTTTTTAGTCTAGAGGGCTTTTCAACTGGGATTCCTCAAGCAGTCATTGGGGCAGTGTAGCAGTTTATTAATTTTTCAATTTCTTAACCATTCAGCAGCTAGTTTCACAGAGTTGTTGAATGGGTTAAGAAATACGGTAAGGAGTTAGTTGTCACATCGGGACCCTCCTGGGCCTCACTGAGACGTGGCATCAGTATGGTCCATCAGCAGCTAGCTGTCTTTGGGGACATCCATATGGCACAGAACATTGAGCAAGAGTGATCCAGTTATAGCCCAAGATATCTCAAGGGATAAAAATTTTAACGTGATGACAAGGAGTGACAAGCAATTAGACCCAAGGCACAATTTCCATTGCATCATCAGGGGAAGGGTTACATCTTGGTTTAAAAAACAATGACTCTCAGCCTTTTTGGATATAGCACATTCTGGAGAAAGTTGCTGCAGTAAGAATAAAAGTGAATCTTGACCCTCGCAATGATATATATTTTATACCTCGTGCCTAGGAGGCACTCAGTAGATATTTGATAAGTCCTACATCAAGAAACACCTTGAGCTAGGTACTTAACCTCTCTGGATCTCATTTTCTGTATCCATAAAAGGGTAAATGTGGATCACATACTTTTGAAGGTCAATCTCAGCTTTAATGGTCTGTGGCTGTGATTCTTCTCGTAGGAAGACACACGGAGGAGAGAGCTAATTAATTTTAATTTTAATAATTAATTTGAATGCATTAAATCAGCAGATCTTAGATGAGATCAGGCGACGAAGGCATCCTTCTAATCAGTAACTTTATAAGTAGTTAGTTGACAGTGCCTAGGGAGTTTCAAGAACACCTAGGGCGTTTCAAGAACACCAAAATTACCAAGGAGAATTCGGGGGGCACTGTGGTCAGAGGCTGGCTGTAGTAATTTAGTCTAGTATGGGTGGTAAAATTGCACAGTTGAGACCGTGGGTCAGAATCCCCTCATCTGAGTCCTGGTTTGGCACTTAGCATGTCCTAGGGCAGGCATCTCCTTTTAGACCTTGGTTTATGTAACACAGTGACAACAACATCGCTGGAAAGGTTGAGTGGAGATGTTGCCAAACACATGTTTGGGGGACAGGTGTGGGACAGGTGTAGGGCAGGTGTAGGGCAGGTGTAGGGCAGGTGTTGGACATGACCACTAAGTACCTAGTGTTGTCCAGGAGACTTAGCCAAACAATTCAAGCTACAGAGTTCTGTAGAAACTCAAGAAAGCAGAAGAATGACTCAAAATATCTTTTGTGAAAAAGATGCATTAAGAACACCTGTGTTCCTTTGTTTTAACTCGAGTCCCCCATTTGAATGTGGCTTTTCTTGGTTCGGGAGGGAATGCACTGGCCTGCCAGCGTGATCATTCTGCTCTGCCAACAGTTTACTGTTCCTTCTCGCCAACCCATCCCTTGGCATCTGATTATACGCCAGTCTTTTGTGAGTTTGGTGACTAAGAGTTCATTACCCCAGGTTTTACCAACTGTAGGAACTAAACAACCCTGCTGAGCTGAAATGAAGGTCCTGAGGGCCACATCATGGGCTGAGGTCCTGACCCTCGTGAAGGGGGGTGTGGCCTGAAGGACATTTGACTCTGCTGGAAGACACTGAGACCATAAACCCATTGACCCCCTACTTGCCTTTCCTAGAGTGAAGGGCTCTCCCCTGAGACCCCTTAGATTACAAAAGCCCCAAGCTAATTGTCTAGGTGTTGGGCTTGTCACCGTTGGCCCTGACCATCCAAATGCTGAATTTAAAAATATCCCATAAACGAAGCAGGGACTCTTACTGTGAACCATGTGGTCATGATGTCCTTGTGTCGGTTGCTACTAGGACAAGATAATTGCATTTTACTGTCATTATGTAATAAATACAGCAAACAGGACATATTAGGATTGCAAACTTAAAAGAAAGCTTTGCAAATTTCAGGTCAAGGGACTGAAAGTAACCGCTCGAAGTCACCTCTTACATCCTTCCTCTCACTCAACCCTTACAAATACCCCGGCATGGGGATTTAAAATGAAGGTACTCTCATTTCATAATGAGGGACCATCAAGATGCTCAATGAGACTGAGAAACACCTCTAAATTTCGGTGTTCGAGGGCAGAACTGGGGCTCAAACTCAGGGCTTTGAGGTCAAGCCTGGATCTTTCTGTCTCTGCATGGCACTCTTGGGGTTGTCACCAGTCCAAATATATATTGGGATATGCTGTGGGAGTGAGTTTTATGGACATGTGAGAGGCAGAATTCAGAAGATGCTTTTGTACTTCTGTAAAATAGAAAAAGATATAGTTGGATGTTTGGACAAAGGTACAAAATATAGTATGGGTTGTCCTCAGCCAGGTTGAGTTTATTGTATCCAATTTCCAAAATGTGTTAAGGTCAGCGTAGTGGTGGATTATAAACCATTTCTCTTGCTCTGCTTGGTCCCTCATGGGAAATTCATTCAAAGGCTAGTTAATGAAAGAAGAGTAACACATGCTTACCCAATGATTTCTATTGCTTCTGTCGGTACAAAACAGTAGCAAATTGCCACTAGGGCTCCCCTTAGAAGGAGCTGAGTGCACGGGTACCCACCCCGTTCACGGACAAGTTTCTAATTTCACCCACAAGACTCCCAACAAGCATGTGCTTGTGACAGCATCGTTTTATGTTTCAATGCGTGTTGTCATGCGGGAATTGTTCTGTGTTTATAAAAACAATTTCACTTCTGACCTCTTACCCCCAACATCAGTGAACATACGAATAAATGTCACGTAATGAGCTGTCTCCATCAAGACAGACACCCCCCCTGCCACCAGTTACCTGTGAGAAGGCACAGGTGCCAGTTCAAGGCCGGCTCTATCGTTCCAGCCACATGTTTGTCATTCCAGTGTCACAGAGCTGGGAGTGAGGGGTGTCCCACACTCTGGGAGAAGTCTGATGGGGGGGGGCACAGCCCTTCACCCTGTCACCGCCAGGGCGGACTCCAAACTCGAGCCATGAATCCGAATGTTGTGTGGGTGCAGTTAAGGAAGAGTGGGCTCCTCACGTCCTCGTGTTGACTTCCGGGGCCCTCGCTTGCCAGGAGGGAGTAAAAAGAGTGTCCAGTGGATAATATGGCACGGGGCAGTGTGTTCCCTGGGTTAGAGAAAGCCTGCTAGGGAGTCAAATCATTTAGAGTCGCTGGTGAGCAATGCATTGGGTCCGCACACTGGAGGCCGAAGCGGCAATTTCGTGGGAACGACTAGCCTTTGCCCTTAGAAAAATTCCCGGAGGGGTGACCTGCTGGCCCCTCTGAGGCCACCCTGAGGTGTCTTCGCTCACGCTGTGTGTGGAAGCCACGTGCAACGTGCGTGCTGGTATGATGATCCCTGGATGTCCCTTTGTCCTTGCCCCAGTTCACATCAAGACCTTGCTCACAGGGCAGATTGTCCTCTAGGGTAGGAGCTGGCGAACTGTGGGCCGAGGGCCACACCCATCCTGCTGAAGCTTTTGTGTGGCTCATCAGTGAAAATAGTACTTACATTTGTAAATGGTTGTGGGGGGGGGTGGGGCGTGATTAAAAAGACTAATATTCTGTGACATGTGAAAATTCTGTAAACGTCCAATTCTAGTGTCCATAAAGTTTTATCAGCACACAGCTGTGTTCATTTCATGCCACAGTCACAGAGTGACACACTGTATGGCTCACAGAGCCTAAAATGTTTACTGTCTGGCCCTTTACAGAAAGAGTTGCCAACTCCTGCTCTTGGGACAGCCCATCTATAGAAATCTGAGCCATTAATATCATCTACATTCTCCTGATTCGTTTTCAAATATTTTAAAGAAAATGGAGGTAATGTCAGTAAATACATTACTACTAATGCCACTAAGTGCCACCAAGGAATTTTGTGTAACCATCCTGGAGTAGGTGGCTGTCTTGGACCCCACTTCCCTGAGACACCAAGGAGCCTTGACTTGGACCAAGGTATCTGGTCACTCAGATGTGTGCATGGTCACCCTTCTTTTAAAATGCACTGGATTTTAAAAAAAGAAATCAATTATCGGTCTTTCTTTTCCAAATTTCTTTGCCAGGGAATGAACGCTCAGAGGAGTGGGTAGTAGCAAATGAAAGGCAGTGTTCTGGGGAGTGGCTCACTGTTTTGAGGCATCTGGTTCCTTCGTGGATGACACTGGTTTTCATTTTTCATGACATCCACCCAACAGCGTAATGTTTTTTTCTGCTGGAAATTTTGCCCTGACTTGTAAGCTGGGCTCTGCTCCGGCTGGTGTTTCTGAAACCCTGCCCGATGAAAGGGGTTGAGGCCCATGACCCCAGAGGCAGTGTGGTACACAGAGGAGGTCAGAGAGACACTGGTTCGAACCCCCAGCTCGCTCGCTTACTAGCTGATCGTCCTTGATAAATTCTGTAATCTTTCTGAGCCTCTGTGGCTTCATCTGTAAAATAAGGGTGATGATACTATTTATTTCACGGTTGTCCTGTCAGCTTCATGTGCCATCAAGCGTTCACCTGTGTTAGCTGTTATTATAACAACAAATATAGGGAATTCTCCCATTTCTATGAATTGTTTTAACATATGTGTGTTCATGTGCACACACACACACACACACACACACACACACACACACACACACAATTTATGCTGGGAATTGAACCAAAAAGAACTATTTCCTTCTTGGTTGAATGAATCATTGCCCATTATCTTTATGGTACAATAATATAAAATGCCAGTGAAAGGAGTCGGTGTTTGTTTCAATGGACCATTAACTCTTCAGGTATAATTTTCCTTGTCTTGCTACTGGAGTTTGCATTACTTTTAAATTAAGGAAATATTTAGTAGGTAATAGCCAAGATAACAATAACAAAAAACCCTTTGGTGGCACCATGGCAGTCATGGGAACTTCTGGGAGACCTGAAAGGAGTAAGTTTGTATTTAAAAACTGTGGGTCGCTGTTTGTGCAAGGGCTTCAAACAGTGCTTGTTTATACACGGCCATAAGGAGGGCCTGGCCCCTTCCCCAGGGGGTCCGGGCTGCAGCAGGAAGCCAGGCAGCCCTGATCAGGTACTAGGTATTAAGTACAGGATTCTGGATGCTGGTTTTAAATCTGCTGTCTTTTGAGTTCTTTTTTCTTTTCGGATATTCTCTGTATCCTCTGATCACACCATGCAGACATCTGTAGAGGCAGGTTTTTTTTTGTTTGTTTGTTTTGTTTTGTTTTGTTTTGTTTGTTTTTAAGCTTTCTGAGATGCATCCTTCCCCAGGCATATCACCGGTGGGTGAGTTTTGTTGTAACCCTCACCTGTAAGCCATCTTCCACACTGCTCCAAGAGGGAGCTTGCTCAAAGGTAAATCTGATCATGTCTTTTCCTTGTGTAAAATTCCTTCCTGGCGATGGCAGTTTTGTTTTGTAATTTATTTGCTATTTTAATTAAAGTTATATATTAATATAGTTTTTTTAAAGGCAAATAGTGGTACTAGTTTATGAGGAAAAACAGCTGCCTTCTACTCTACCCTTCCCTAACCCTAGTTCTTCTCCCCCAAAAAAAGACATTTTCTACTCTTTTATAGTTTCTTCTCACATTTTCCAGTAACTATAGTCATACCACCCTGAACAAGCCCCATGACTGATCTTGGAAGCTAAGCAGAGTTGGGCCTGGTTAGTACTTGGATGGGAGACCACCTAGGAAGACCAGGCGCTGTAGGCATAAATAATCATAAATAAATTTTTTGAAAAAAACACACATTTACACTCTGTGGTTGGCAGAATAACAACCCGCCCCCCCCCAAAGATGTCCATGTTTAAATTCCTTGGAACCCGTGAATATGTTAGGTGATGTGGCAAAGGGGAATTAGAGTTGCCAGCCAGTTGACCTTAAAATACATAGATGACCCAGGATTATCTGAATAGGTCCACTGTAATGACAAGAGACCTTAGCAGTGGAAGGAGGAGGCAGAAATTAGAAGCCAGACTTAACCCATCATTGCTGACTTTAAAAGGAGAGGAAAGAAGGAAGCCATATGGTCAAAGGGAGGAGGCAAACTCTGGGACTGCGGAAAACAGCAAAGTGCATTCTCATCCAAAAGCCTCTAAACAAACAAACAAACAAACAAAAAACACAGCTCTGCAGACACCTTGATTTTAGCCAGTGAGATCCATATTTGTTAGACTTCCAACCTTCAGAACTATCAGGTAATAATTCTGTGTTCGCCTTTGGTTATTTGTTACAGCAGGGATAGAAAACTAAGGCACAGTTCCACTTGATTTCTCTATGAGTTCTAGAAACTACTGACTTACTGTAGATGAAGATGAAGACCGGGCTGTCTCACACCCTCCTCCCTCACTGCCCCACATCTCCTCTCACAGCCTCTCCAATAGTTAGTTACCTCATAGTTTATCCGTTAGAATATTCAGCATATAACACTGACATCGTCATAATATTGCATTTCGAGCTGAGCCATGGAGTGTACTATGATCACGTTTCTTTTCTTTTCTAGCTTTTTCTTTAGACTAGAGCTAATCATTCTCTTACGTGTTTGCTTAGCTTTCTACTGTTGATCATGAATATATCCCCGGAAATTTCACCGGAAGTGTAAATCTTCTCTTCATCTATTCACACTTATCAGCAGACGTCTCGGTTTTATCCTTCTTCATGGGGACATCGTTCACTGGTCTTGTCTGTCTTCCATTCTCTCCAAGCGGGTCTGTCTGCCTCTGGGTTTGCTGCTTGGCACGGTTCTCCTGTATCTCCTTCGTCATCACGAGGGAGATTCCTTTTCTCCCATGTTGGGGACCCTGCTTTTTAGATCCCATTTCTTCTTGCTGCCTTGTAATTCCTGTGTTTGTGTGCATGAAGTACATGCTCTGTAGCTTTCTGAGAACAAGATGCGTGAGAAGTGCAGTTTGGAGAACCTGTATATCTAAACATATCTTTATTCTACCCTCTGACTGCATTGTCTATCTGGCTGGACATGGAAATTTAGTTTGGAAATCATCTCTCTTCAGAATCTTGCCTAGTAGTTTGAGAAATCCGATGCTTGAGTTTTTAGAAATGATTTTTCTCTCCTCATGTGTCTCCATCCTCTCTCTTGGAACACCTGTTTTCCGGGATGTTTGACCTCCTGGAATGGTACTCTAATTTTCTTCTATCTTTATTTCCTACCTCTCTGCTCTTTTCTTCTTCCTAAACTTTATCTTCTAAAATTATTATTGAATCTTTCATTTCTGTTTGCTTTTCAACTATAAGATTTTTTTATTGTTTCTGTTTTATGGCTACCCTTTTTTTATAACCTCTGATTCTTATTTCATGAGTAAAATAATTTCTCATGAATATCTGAGGATAGCAATTATAGTCTTCCTTCTCTTCTTCTTCTTCTTCTTCTTCTTCTTCTTCTTCTTCTTCTTCTTCTTCTCCTCCTCCTCCTCCTCCTCCTCCTCCTCCTCCTCCTCCTCCTCCTCCTCCTCCTCATTCTTCTTATTCTTCTTATTCTTGCTTTGATTTCCCATGCATTTATTTTTTTAAATTTTGTTTGCTTTGATCTCTGGCTTACAAGATTTCTTTAAGTTACTGGTACTCCTTCATTGTTTATGTTTAAGAGTGAGGTGCGTGTGTGTGCATGTGCATGTGTGTTGTTTATTTGTGCACTCACTGTAGGTTGATTAAGCTTCTTTGTTTGGGAACCCCAAGTCTTCAGCTCTTCTGGAATTTTCTGTGGGGATGGTCAGTTTTCCAGAGAGGTTCCTTTCCATCCTCTACCTGGGAGGCGTGAATCATCTCATTGCTGAGTGGTGAAAGGTAGCTGGGCTTTTCATGATCCACTATGTGACTTCCAATTATTATTATTATTATTATTATTATTATTATTATTATCATTATTATTAATTATTGCCAATAACGTTGCTGCTTCAAAAAGACCCACTTTGGATCCCCCTGGCCCTCCCCACCCCCATTTCTGTGCATCCCTCTCAGGCACCGGATGCTTTTGCCTCTGACGGTGGGCACCTGTGCTTTTTCTTGGAGAACTTTCCCCAGGGTCCTGGAACACTGATGATGTGTGCAGAGCCGTGATGGCTGGGAGCTCGCTCGACCCTCCCCCAGCCCAGGGTGGTGCTGGACCCAAGCCTCTCAGTGGGAGTATGAAGAAGGTTCAGCAGCCTTGGCTCTGGGTGGGGCAGCTCTGAAGCTCTGCTTAGCTCCAGGGCTTTGCGGAGCTTTGTCTGACATTTCCTACTTGTTTGGCTTCTTCCTTCCTTCCTTCCTTCCTTCCTTCCTTCCTTCCTTCCTTCCTTCCTTCCTTCCTTCCTTCCTTGTTGCTCCTGAAATCTTACTGTATCACTTGGCCTTCGTCTCAGGGACTTTTCCACTCCGGGAACTCAATCTAAGACATCCAAGACATCCTGTTTTCAATACGTCGCCTGAGCCTGAAGTCCCTCTCCAGGTCATCTCATGCCACGTGTTTGAAAGCCTGTCAAATGGAGGTAAAATGACACGTAAAATGCATCGCTCTGAAAGATGGAGCTTAGATCTTGGATGGAATTTGTCAGGAGGCAGAGTCCAGTTTCTCAGAGGACTTCTGTGGCAGGTCTTAAGTTCTCCATTCCCGGAGGTATCCGAGCAGGGGCTAATGTTTGCTTGATGAAGTGACTGAAGATAGGGATTCAGACAATTCATGGGAAGGCCGACCTCAGATTCCATAGCATTTATATTTTAACTTAGGACCTTATTGAAAGAATATAATGTAGCAGCAGAAAAATCTCATCCATGGAAGCAAATTTTTAATTCTGAAGCTTGGTCCAGTACCACGTGGTGCTCTGTCTAGTTCGTGGGTATAATTAGAGTTTGTAAGATTGTTGAGAGGTGCCCCTGTGTTAATTTCCCAACAGCAATTACGGCTTGATTAAAAGAGTACGTAAACAATTGCATTAACAATGCACTGACAATAAATGCTATGTGTTCTTGGCATTTCTCTGCCTCACTTTCATTACCAAGAGCGTAAGTCAGAATTAAACATTCACACACTTGCAGAATCACGTGCCCGTAGCTCATTGTTCCCTGGACCTGTTTGTTTGTCATCTCCCTGGTGTCAGTGGATACACACGAAGCAGTTTGCTGATTCAGCTCACTGTTCCATCTGCAGCTCTCTTACCCAGCACTGTGATCCACCATGAAGACCATGAAGACGGGCGAGGCTCAAGGCAGAGTGCTGGTGATTTTATCTTGTTCAGTCATAAAGAGTAAATGAAGACTGAGATTTGAAACTCAAGGTCAGAGGCGGGGATACTATTGTCTCAGTCACCTCAAGTCGTGCCCTGTAGTTGTTAAGACATTCCATATTTGGTACTCAAGTCCTTGAAACACAAATAGCCAACTTTTAACCTTTAAGTGACAAGAAGTTTCTCCTTCGGAAAATATTACTGTCTCCATCTTTTTTTTTTTTTTTTTTTAACCTGGCACAGACTTCATGGTCAGTGACTTCTATGCAGCATCTTCAGTGTCCCCAACCCCTCGAGACTAGTCTCCAGTCCTGGGTGAATTAAACCCTCTGCTTTTCGTGTTCTTCTTCCCAAGCTAAGTTCTTTTTTATACTGACAGGGAAATTTCCAGATCCAACTAATGTTGTTTGGGATCCAACTGGATCTTGCTTCCTCTGCATCATCCCCAAATTGTCCAGATCTCCGCCCATTCCTCCCTCCCTCTCTCCCCACTTCCCTTTGGCCAGCCTCTTCAGTCATCCCTGGATTCAACCTTCCCAGGTCACCCAGGGCTTCGTTAGACCCTCTCCTCCTTATATATTTAGTTGTTGACTCTCTACCTGCCTCTTTCCCTCATTCTCTCTGCAAAAGCTCCCTCTCCCTCTCCTGAAATAGTCAAGCAGCAGACACACATACCAAACAACAAAACTGCCCTTGACTCTGCCATCCTGTCCAGGTGTAGCTCTGACTTTCTCACTGTATTTACCATATGATTCTCTTAAAAGCAGACGCCGTAGGCCAGCTCCTGAAACTTGTCATCCCTCTCATGCTGTAACTGAGATTTTGTCCCCATCGCTTCACTGAAAATGCTCTGGGTGAGGACAGCCACAGGCTTCTAGATGCCCAATTCTCTCTTTGATCCTTACCCTGAGTGAGAGATCTGAGTCATTGGACGCTGCTGGTCGCTTCTTGAACACTCCCCTCGCTCGTGTGAAACTAGTCTCAGGGCGTCTCTCCTGGGTCTTTGGGTTTCTTCTCGGTTTCCTTCATGGTTTCTCCTTCTACTGTCCTTCGTCACCTTTTGGCACAAGAAAAGTTTCTTTGTAATTCATCAAGAAACTCTCGCTTCTAAATTTTGCCTACCGCCTTTCTCTGGTAGAGTTAATCCCTACAGAAACTTTTTATAGATGACTCATCAATTCTTAATCTTCCACTCTAAGCCTGTTGAGGTTATTATGAGATTTCCACTGTAATATATGGCCTAATTTGTGTCTTCTGCTCATAGGAAACTATGTTAATTAGAATTAGAAAAATTTGCAAATTATTTCTCACATTTTTCTGATTTTAGAAGGAGAGGAGGAGCAGTTTGCTGAAAGCAGAGGAGGACAAGAACCACATGTAAAAATAAAGTAGAAAAGAAGTAGATTACACTGACACTGAATTGTTGATGGATTGCTTAGGTTTGATAATGCTGTTTTATTTAACTGTCCTGTTGGTGTAAATTTTTATTTTATAGTTTTAGGGATAATTTGCTTAATATTTTGATCATTATAGAATTTAACTCAAGCATTTAGACCTATGCTATTTTCCCAACAAATTTGAATTTATTAATAAGCAAACATTTCTTGATCGCTTACTGTGTCTATGACATCTGCCCGTCTTGTGATCAAGCACTGTTAGTTCCAAGTTAGAGATGAAGAAACAGATCCAGAGAGCTCTGAGTCAGTGGGCAGAGGCAGGATTCCAATGCAGCTGTAACTCTCATGGCTGAGACAGTGAACTGGCCCGGGAGTTTCCCTGCATAAGGTACAGTGAAGGCACACATTTCCCAGAATTCCTGGCAGTGAGCTGTTATCCCCGTGACTGGGTTCTGGCCAAAGAAATGTGTATGAAGTGCTGTGAACTATGTTCAGGGATGGACCTTGAAAACATTCCATGAAACTTCCAGCCTGCTTTTTACCTTTTGCAGTGACACCGAACACTGCAAATCTAAGATAGAGAAGCCTAGATCCCTGAGTCACCATATGGAGGAGAAATGACCAGGAGGGGTTTCCAAGTATAACTGAATTTTGTATAACAGAGACATAATTTTTATCTTGTTCGTTGGCTAAGATTTCTGTTGTAGCATCTAGCATTGCTTACTTTAATTAAGAAACTACTACTGGAATTGGGATGATGTTATAATCAATACTTGCTTAGCAGTAAAAAGGCAGGTTTTGAGGAAGTAGATTTGGTTTCCTCTCTTTGATGAGGTGATATCTGAGCAGAGATCTGAATGATGTGAACCAGACATATTTCAGAGGGAAGAGTGCTCTCTGCGGAGTGTATAGGAGGTAATGATGTGTTCCAAGTGACAGAGAAATACCACGGGCCATTATGACTGGGCAGAGTAAATAATGTGGGGAGGATGGTAAGGGATGAAAGCAGAGGGGATCTGATTATGTGTGTCCTTTCCAACCATGCTAATCAATGGATCCATGAAAGGCTATGTCTCAAATGACTTGAGACAAAATCAAAATGACTGCTTTGGAGAAGTATGTCCCATGGCTCAAAAACTGACTCTAATGATGACAAAGATTCTGATGTCCAGATGCCCATGAAGAGCTCAAATGAAATTATTTAATGAAAATAATCTGCTGTTTTATATGACATGCATATTTAAGTGCATATATGTAACTAAATTTACAAATTAAATATTATACCTTCAAATATATCATCTACCTCTACACATATCCACATTTCTATACAAAATATTATAATAGCTATCTATATATAACTACATTATAAAATATAACAGAATATACATAATTTATTTAATATTTCATTAAGAAAATGGAAAACTGTCTTACATAAGTGTCATATTCAGGAACAGATAGATACTTCTTATATACTTACTTATCTGTGTTATATACTTATGTAAAGCTGAAAATGCATAATCTTGACTTATAAGCAACTAGTTAGTATACAGACCAGAAGTCACAGAAATTTTGATCTGATGAAAACTTAAGACATGGATTCCTCCTCCCTCATTTTACAGGCAGGGAAACAAAGTCTGTCCAGGGAAGTCAGGTGGCCTGCTGAAATCACACAGCGCTGGCCTGTGGCAGAGAGCAGATCTGGGCCCGGCAGCCGCTCTGTGTGGCGGTCCCTCCTCTGGGGACACCCAGTGTCGTGGGCAAAGACTTCAGACTCGCCAGTGCTGACGCTTTCAGCCAGGCTAGCTCCACTGCAGAACTGGACTGATTTGCTTGTTCCTTTTAGAGGTGCATTCGCTGCCAGCTGCTGCTACTGTCACAGTTTGTACATAAAAATAAAGAATAGCTACTGTTAATTGAACACCTACTATGTGCAGGAGCTGGAGTCTGCCTCCAGAGCTTGTGCTATATTAACCAGTGTGCTTGCTGCCCTACCCGCTGCCTGGAAAAGGCACTCAACAAATGGTGGTTTGTATTTTTGGGGGGTGTGTAAAATGGAAAACAATTGAGAGCACAAGGCCAGTGTGTGAGCGTAAAAAGCTGGCCTTTTGTCCTTGGAAGTTAAGCCTCCTGGAGGGAGCTGGGGACGTGGTTCCCATCAGCGCCCCCCTGAGCCCTGCCGTCCCCCTGGCCTCGGCCAGCGCCAGAGCGAGCGGTCTCTTCTCAACAATGCTGCGTTGTCTGCATCGCTATCGACTGACCGCCCCAGGAACCCCACAGCCTCCCGACTCCAGCCTTATCTCCGCACGGGACACCCTCCCCTGCACCTCATCGAGCTGCTCGTGACGCCAGCTCCAGGCCTCAGTCGGGCTCTGTTCATCTGTGACCTTAGGCAGGAGCGGAGCGGGGACAGCCCAGGACGCCCCTTTCCACCTGAGTGGCTATGATATGAAGCCCCGCTTTGGAACACTGAGATGCCCCGAGCCTCGCGGTGCTCCCCGGGAACCCGCACCCCTGCATGAAAGGCCCCCTTGTTCTGTGGAGAGCGGCCAACTGTGACCTAGCCTCCCAGGTGCTTTTCATGTGGCCGCATCCCGGCGCTCCTGTCTGCATTTTAATAGCCGAGTTAAAGGTAACCAGATAGGCAGATAGGCCCGGAGCCGGCGAGGAGGGCCTATGTTCACTTATTCCTACTTTTTAAAAATTGAAAAGAAAATAGCTAATCTTCCCTTGCTTTTGGAAATATCTCAATGTGCAATTTAGCTCGATCAATTTCATGGTTCGCAACAAACAAAAGTCCCTGAAACAGAACTTGCTTATGCCATATTTTTCCAGATTCATCTCAGCACCGCCGTGTACGACGTCATGGTCGACCCAATAAGCCATGGGGTGCAGATCACAGGGTGGATCCCTGTTCACCATCTCAATTCACAGTGCCTGCCCTCGGCCATGCTCTAGCGACTTCTAGAAATGGCCAGGAGCTAGTCAAAGGTAAACGAAGAGTGAATTGGTTCCTTAAGGAAATAAATAGAAGGATATGTACTAAACTTTTATTGTACTTTGGACGTTGGTGTTGCCAGTTTTCTCAAAGAAACCCCTTGCTGGGTGACCTTGGTAGAGTCACTCGCCTCTTCGAGATTGGATCCTCAAATCTGCATCAGGAAGAGTCTCCACCTGCTAGGTTCGTAGGTCAGCTTTTGAGGCTCAGGTTGGTTCCTGGGGTGACCAACCATCCAGGTTCACCGGGGACTGAGAACTTTCCTGGGACGCTCACACCTGGAGAGTCCCAGGCAAATCTGGACAGTTGGTCACCTCATCGCACACAATTTTATCCCACCTTTCCAAATATTTTTTATTAGTAAAAAACACAGGATTTGTTGAACCTCTGTGTTTTTATTGTAAAAACCTCATGCTTTGTTAGTGATCACACTCTTTTTTCAGACATCTTCAATAAAAAGGGTGGTGGCCGCTGTAATAAACACTGGAACTGGGCTTCTCTTCCAGGGGTGTTTGGTTCTCACAGGAACCAGAGAATGACTCTGGTGTGACTCTCTGGGGTCTGGGATGCCAAGGGTCCTGTAAGGAGACAGATTTCATTCAGACGCCAGGAGCATCCCCGCTGAGGAGCGCTGGATCTGGCCAGTTCCTGCCCCCATCCTGGTCTTGATGCTTGATTGGCTGGTGGTCCAGCCCATGGGCAGGATACAGCCACTCCTGGGGATGGGGGTGTGGGGGGGTGGAGCTACTGTGTAAAGAGAAGTGGTGGTGCCTCGACATGTACCCATTCATTTATTTTAACAAACTTATTCAGCATTTACTATGTGCTCTGAGGATAAAGTGGTAAATAAGACCTGGTTAGGTTTTCATGATGTTTATAATCTAACTAAAAATACAGTGACAAAAGCCGAGAACCTCTGGGAAGAAGGAAGTCCAGGGTGATGGGGGTCTCAAGGCAGGGCAGCCCTCCTCATCCAGAGCCATTGAAGAAAGGAATGATGAGCATGATGGTCCCTGCGGCACCTCCCATTGGATGGCTAACAGGCATCTCACAGGGAACAGGTCCAAAATAAGGCACTTGATTGCCCTCAGGCCTACTCTTTCCACAGTCTTCCTTATCAGAGAGGACAGCACCGCCACCCTTCCCACTGCTCAGGCCAACATCTTTGGAGTCCTCCTTTCTCTCCCATCTCACACCCAATCTATGAGCGAATTTCGTTAGATAAACCTTCACCGCAGAATCCAATCACATCTCCCCATCTTCCCTATTCTCAGCAAAGCTGGTGACGCGGCCCTTTGAGAGGGCATGTCAATAACAACAACAACAACAACAATAATAATAACAATGAACAACAACACGGATAATGAGTGCTTACAGCACTTAGTACGTACGAGCTCAACACAGTTATTTTTTAAGTGCTAACTAATACTGATGATAATCCTATGAACTGGGTAGTGCCGTCACTTCTGCTGTCCCATGACAAACACTGCTAAAAACCAATACGCTATGCAAAAATCACAATAAAAGAAACTCTAGGGCTTGTGGGGAAATGCAATTAGGAATACAGCCCTCAAAAACCTCACTGATGTGACATTTTTTAAGAAAAGAACCTAATAAAAATAGTAGCACCGTTTTACACACTGATTCAGGAATACGTAAATACTACACTAGATACGGCACTTTACCTCGTAAAGTCTGAATCTGGCTTGTGGAAGTGGGTATGGGAAGAGTCAGACATGGTTAGCTTGTGAGTTGCTGGGACGCAGTGAGGAGTGTGTGGCCCCTGACACAGGTGCCACACCCCCTAGGTAGCTGGACACATTTGAGGCATATGTATGTGCATTTGTGTTTCCTCACAGGATTTAATTCAGCTGGTGTAGCGTTTTATTGTTCATTTTGTGTGTTTTATAGTTGAAATTACGTACAGCCAAACATGGGATTGCTGAAATACGCTCAAATTGTTCCCTAGCATATTATAAATCAGATTGGAACAAACTCATGTTTTCGGAACAAGCTTTCTAGCATGACTGACTAGATCGCTAGCCCCGTCCAACAGATTAGGGAACCGAGGCATTGAGAGGTGACATTCCCCAGGGGGAGTAGTTAGTAAGTGGTGGAACTGAGTTTTGAACTTGAGCTGGATTTCAGAATCTTTGTGCGCAGTCTCTGAGTCAGATTATGTAGGTTGGAGTCAGACAGTACAGAACGGTTCTGCATAAGGATGGGGGTTTTTGTGACCTTGATTCTAATGAGACAGAATGATCTCTCAGAGCTGTCCCAGGTAGGAAAATGTCACTGGTATCGATAAAAGATAAATAATGTGCATGCACGTAAGATATATGTGTGGTATTCATCCTGGACCAGACAATGGTGTTGTCCCTTTAAATTCCCAAAGTAGGATTAAAATAGCAGGGGTAGGAACCTCAGTTCTCACTGTTTTATATGTGAGAAAGGCGTAGCGAGTAGTTTAACTTGCCAAAGATCACACAGCAGAGCAAGGATATGATTTGGATGACATAATTTCTAAGGACACATGCTCTTCAAATTGTCACACTTGCAATTATGGGACATAATTTCAGAGCGTGGGGACTTCAGAAGGATACGGATCATTTTATCATTGAAGAGAGGGGCAGTGGCTTGGCCAAGCCCACACAGCTAACAAAGGGAGTGTCCCCACTTACAAGCCCAGGACTGCGAGCCTGCCCACGGCACCTGCAAGCCGTGATGCTGAGTAGTCCATAACTGGGCAACCACGTAAGGTGGGCTTCAAAATCTGGGGCACTTTTCCAACGAGAAAAATGCATCTTAACACCCACGACGTGGTAGCAATAACTTCTACTTTCTGAACATGTTTAAAATGTGACAGATCTCTGGGTAATTACCACAGCATTTGGTGAAGGAGCATTCCCAACTAGTCTCTGAGGAGTCGCTCCATGCTGATTCCTTGTCATGGCCTTGAAACTGTCCCCAGTCAAGCCAGGAGACAGACCGCTCAGGGCACCTGCTTGGCCATTGCCATGCTTTGCGCAGAGCAGCCTTGGCAGGGACTAAGATGTGTGGGAGGGAAGAGTGTTTAACCGGGAGCATCACTGCCCCGAATGGCTCGACTCTACAGATGACCCTTCCTTCCGTGGCACAGGAGTGTCATGGCCCACCTGGCCTCATCCAGCTCACCTCCCACATGGTGGACGGTGAGGGACACAGCAGTAGGAATGTGCTCTGAGCTCCTGGACCTGGCAGGGCGTGGCTGGAAGGGGCAGGCGTTGGAGTCAAACGGGGTCCAGCCCCCAAGGATAGATTTTACGCATATCCTTGACCTTCTTTAAGTCCTGGTCTCCTTATATGAAAATCGGAAACAAGTAAAACCTACCTCACAGGTGCTAGTGAGAAGTCACGTAAGCTAACGAAAGGGCCAGATAGAAATACTTTATCTTTGCGATCTGTATGGTCCATAGGGACCACTCAACTCTACTGTCATGGCCCAAAGCAGCCGCAGACGATAAGTAAACAAATGGGCATGGTTGAGTTCCAGTAAAATTTCGTTTACAAAAACAGGTGGTAGGCAGGATTTGATCTGCGGGCCATACCTCTGATATAGAGCATCTAGGTTGAAACTGGGCACACGGTCAGCATTAAGTAGAAGCTGCTATGATTATGATTATGATTATAATTATGATTATGATTGCTACTATTACTATTACTCTGCTCATTGCACCGCTATGGCTGGATGATCATGGGAAACCACGAGGCATTGGTGATGTAACAATAAAGCACGATAAATACATCGTGACAAGAATAACAAATAATGTAGTAAGAACATTTACGTGGCCTACTACATGCCGGTCACTCTTCCAAGAAGTTTGTATGAATTTACTCATTTAAGCCTCAGATAGTGTTTATTATCCCCGTGTTGCAGATGAGGAAACTGAGACAAAATAATCTTAGCGACTTGCTCAAAGTGTAGCACTAGGATTCAAACCTAGAGGAGGTGGCTTCAGAGCCCAGGTAACTCCTATCATCACTGTGAATCACTACGTCATGATACCCTATTATGTGATTCTATAATTCTTTTCGTTTTCTCTCCAAACATGATGCCTTCTTGAGGTGTTTAGGATGCTGGTGTTGCTTGGCCTTGTGAAGAGCTGGACCATCGGGCCTGCTCCTGTCTTCGGCTGGGGTGGATTCTTCTCCGAGGGCACTTAGCTCCCCATCCCCAGCTGTAATCGCTGCCTGATGTGGGAGATGTTTTGGGCACGGCTAATTACATCCACGCACCTGGGCAGCCCTCACGGACTGGTGCTGATGAAATGACCTCAATGCCAGGGGTGCCCATTACTTAGTTGGTTACTTCCCCTCTGCCTGTTAACAGTGACATTATGAGAGCCCCGAGAGAGAAATAACTCCTACTCGGGTGGGACGGTTATTTCATTCCTACTATATATTACGTCCTTTAAAACAAACAACTTGTAGACATCATTTCATTTTGGAAACGGCTTTACCAATCCCAAAATCCAAAATTTGGCAGATTCTGGTGATGGTAACATTTCCACTTCCAGTGAAATTTTACTTTCTTGAGGATTTATTGCCATCTTTCCACGGCTGGGTGTATTTCCCTCTGATCTTAGAGCTCTTTGTCACCTTCGAATTTATCTCCGGCATCTAGAATGTGTGTGTGGACTTGAGCGGCCAGGGGATTGGCTTTGCTCCCTCCCCAGTGGCCTCCTAATAGCAAATTCAATCAGAAAAGCATAACGATCAGCTCCTTGCTGAAGAAGACACGTAACATCATCTCGGAGAAGGAGGAAACAGCCATGGCCTCTCGCTGGGCAGCCAGCTGAGCAGGATGATCTAACGGATCTTTCCACATTGGATGTGTGATTCATGTGTATACACGAGCAAGGTTCTCCAGTGAGCCAGGCTGATGGGAGAGAATAGCCTTGCTTTGTTTCCATTTCATGCCTGTCTTGACAGAACCAACCCATCCTTGAGTTCCGTACTCTCTTTGTGGAGCATGTTGAGAGTCTATCACTCCACAGCATAGTGGGTATTCTCTTTGAGGCCACGCTGTCAGCTGTTTCAAAAACCAAAGCTGGGCAGCGATCCTCTGCTAGGTTTATTTGGAAATGTCAGCATCCTCGGCGGCACTCGCCCGTCAAAGGTGGAGAAAGCAGCTAGCCCAAGCCAGATGGCACGTCTGTGTGCGCAGGCGCCCAGAGGCAGCTGGGTGGGGTGGGGGTGGGGGTGGGGTGGGAGAGGAGATGAAGGCGAGGTCCACAGGAGTGGATCAATCCGGAGAGGAGGGGGAAAAGGCAGTGTGCTCTGGATAAAAATAGCACGCGCATGAACTCCTGCCCCTCTCTCTTTAATGATGTCTCCGCGGCCCTGTGCTTGGCTCTCAGAGAAACGGCGGACGCCGAGAACTGTGTGACTCAACTGGGAGAAGCGGAGGGAGCCCGCCTGCCAGGTGGGCCTTCCAAGCCCGCGCGGCTCTGAACTTCTCCACATGTGAACAAGTGTTTACGGTTTTAAAGATGTGTTGAGTAATTGCACATGCGAGATAGCTCCCTTTAATGCGCCCGGCATGTTCCCAGGCTTCCCAGAGAACACCCCGGTTGACGATGAAATCGTTTGCCTTCTCTGCGTCCCGGGCTTAAGGAGGCACTGGTTTGCGTTGAGATATAATTGGTAGCACTTGTGCCTTTGTTGTTCTTTTTTTTAAGCTACTGAAAATGACTGCCTTAATCCACTCTTGACTTACCCGGAGGACGGTAGAGGCCCCGTGGAGTCCCCCCTCGCCTCGGAGAACAGACTCGCAGTTTTTAAAGCTTATTTGGAGACGCACATAACGTTTGAAAATGCTGGTTGGAAAACAAAACAACGGCATCAGTTCCCTCTCAAGTTCGCTCCGTTTGCAAGAATTTTGAATCCCCTCAGAATAATAGAATAACTCGTTGGCTACCGAAAACCTCCTGTTTTTACAGATGGGTTTCTTCTTCTTCCCCCGCCCCCATTCCTTACTCCCCTTATTTTCATGGGAAAATAGCTGGTGTCTTTCACCGGGACAGGCAAGGCATTCTGCTTTCCTTGTTATTTTATTTATTTATTTTTTTATAACCTTCTTTGTCTTCTCTCTGGCTTCCAGCAAAGCTCAGCCAAAAACGGTTTGGCAGGTCACCTTGCATTAGTAAAACCCTGTGTCAGCCACAACCGAGGCCCAGAATGAAGGATTATCGTCAGCTTGCAAGTTGGAGGAGCACACCGAGTCCCACACATGTCTTTCCGTCAGCCCCCACCAAGTGGGAGTCCACGGGTGAGCAAGACCAGTGCGGCGAGTGACACGCTTCATCCGTGTCACCTGCCTGTGGTCCTCTGGCTGCCCCAGGAGTCCACCCCCACCGTCTCAGCTGACTTCATGACCTGGCTGACGCCTGTCAATTAACTCCAGGCCTGCGTGATCTTTTTACTACTGTTTTGCAGTTTTCCCAGCTGAGTGAGCGAGTGCTTTGGCATGGGAGGAAGAGGCTCTGAGAAGCAGGGCCTAGGAAGACGGGATCGTACGCTTATGCGGCCATCCTTCCTCCTGGCAGCCCTTCTGGGAAGTCGGGCGGGCAGACCCACACCAGAGATGAGCGTGTGTCTGGAACAGAACCTCTAAATTCCAAAGTCTTTTCAACGTCCGAGCCTGAGCCTCTCTCTGCCTTGCTGGACTTAGATGTTCTTCAGTTACATTTAAATGAGAAGTAACGTCTTGTTCGTACTCCTTGCTCTTTCATCCCAGAATTCTTCCTTGGGATCTCACCGCCTCCCCTCCACCTGCTCCAGTGTGGAGGGGGCTCTCAGTGAGTTCATGGCTTAGGACGAGGGTCTGGCGGAGACACGACTGGATCCTCCTGTCTTTGCTTCCCCCTGCACCCCACTCCCATCGCAGTAGCAGAACTGGGTCGTTTATCATTTTTAGGGTACTTATGTGTTTCTTTGCTGTCCTGTGAGATTCTCAAAGGTGGTTTCTGTGATTGCTTGTTTTGGAGCCCTTCTCAACAGACACGACCTGGCAGAGGTTCGGTGCTCAATGAGTATTCTGTCTGGACTTGCGCCCGTTTCTGAGCTGGATATTAGTTCCAGAACTGGCATTCAAGGGCAAAGTCCTGCAGCACGGAATAGAGGCGAGGGGACCGGATTGGCAATGGGGAGAGACATAGTGATGGAGTTGGGAGCTGTCTGGAGGTGAAATGCATCAGGTGCGATGATCGATTGGATTCAGGGAGCACGGGGAAAGAGGAAGCCGGCTTTCTGGCTTGAGCAGGGGCTCGAAGCGAAGGTCAAGGGAAGCTGAGGAGGAAGCAATGGGGCCGCACCAAACCCGGCCACGGCACGGAGGGTCCCACCCACCACCAGCAACGCTGATCATCGAGAAGCATCTGTCATCTCAGAAGACGGTGGGAACCCCTCTGGAGAGCAAGGAGAGTGTCCGCTACAAAGCTTACTGGCTGGGACTCTTCTTGAAGATGTGAGTGATAGAAAAACCGGTTCCAAGTGTCTAAAGGCCACAAGAGAACTTATGCTTATTTTGAAGCTGAAAGGCCAGCGGGTGCATCTGGCTTAACGGCAGCTTGATTCAGACCTTGTTCTCCTGGCCTCTCTTCTTTTGAGAGGTTCCATTCTCCACTCTTGCGTGCCAGCTTCTCACACCAGCCAGGGAGGGTAAGTGCCCAGAAAAACGATTGAGATGATTCTGATTGGGCCAGACTAGATCAATCCCCTGCCATCCCTGGCCCGGCCATCCACCATCACCGCCACCAAGGAAGCCATGGGACAGGGAAGGGGAAGAGTGGACAGACTCGGCCAGGGTCATGAGTTCCTTCCTTCCTTCCTTCCTTAGGCTGTGGTCTGAGGGAGGGGGCACTGCAGGTCCGAATGGGAGTCAGAGGTGCTGCTGCATATAGGATAGACAGACACAGAGCAGCTGCCCTCGCCCACCCTTCATCCCAATGTCCCTCATCCCTGATTTCCTACTGATTCACGGCAAGAGTGCGTGCGGCCCCCAGACATACAGCTTAGCAACTGAGAACTGCGTGGAAAACAGAGAGGACTGCATCCTTGGCGTTGTCTCTTTGGCGGGCGGTTTCACGTTCATGGCCCGCGGGCAGGAGAGTAGAAATATTGGGGTGAATTGCTGGGACAGTCATATGCAGGAGCGGCAAGTGACAGGGGAAGACGGACTACGTAGGAATCAGAGGTGAATACAGTACATGAGGCCAGCGAGTGTAGGGGCGGCTGGACATTCTGTGGGTGTCGCCGTGCCTGTCCGTCCTGAGCGCTGGGCATGTCTCTGAGGAGCAGACCTTGTCCTTGTGTCCCCGTCCCTTGCTGCTGAAGAGCGGTGGCCCGGGGCAGAGCGTCCATCTTGTCCCTGGAGCTTAAATGACAGACAATTTCCAAACCTCACTCTTTGGGGAGGGTGTGGCGAGCTTTGATCAGCCTCGGAGGACGGCACGGTTGAGCGGACACTGTTCGAGGTGCTAAGATCACAGGGTCCCTCGTGGCTTTACTTCCTGTGGGCGGCACAGCAACTGAGCGGTTGCAAAAGGCGTCGGTTGGAGGCCGAAGGTTTTCTAGAGGGCTTCGAAGTGGGTGTCCCGTCTCAGAAAAGGTTCCAACAGAAATGGTGTTAACACCTGGGAGCATGGTCAGGGGGCATTTTCCTCAGTGTTCGATCGGACTCAGAGCAGATGGGGTTAGGACCCTGGCCTCGCCCCTCAGCTCTCTGCATCCCCTCTGCGCCGGGAGTGTGCTCGCAGCATTCTAGGGCAGGCTGCATGCTGGGCAGGTGACCCTCCAGGAGCAGCCCTCAGCCCGTGCCCTCTGCTTTCATAGGACGGGGTCTCTCAGAGGTCCCCAGCAGGCGGTGGCGTGCTGGTGAACAGACTCTGGTGGGGAGAAGGAGCAGAGAAAGGGGCTTGATTCTCCAACCAAAGCCCCCAATGCCACTGAGGAGAGGCGTGGCCGGGGGCGTGGACTGCCACTGAGAAGGGGCGTGGCTAGGGGCGTGGCCTGTCACTGAGGAGGGGCGTGGCTAGGGGCGTGGACTTCCACTGGAGAGGGGCGTGGCCAGGGGCGTGGCCTCTCTGACAACGCAGGTAGCTCTGGCCTTTTTTACAGGGGCTGCACTTGAGGCTGTGGGTGCACCGGGGCGGGCACCCCTGCTGATCCTGACCCCTAGAAGCCTGTCTGCGTGGCAGCTCTGCGTTCCCCCCGCAACATCCTCGCATCCCCACCCCGGAGGCTGGTACTGGGGAGGCTGTGGCTCCTGCTCCTCCCTGCTGGCTGTGCTTCCGGTCCAGCCCCTGCAGCCTGGCTCAGGCAGGCCCTTTCCAATCTGGCCTCGGAGCCTCGAGGCACGCCCGTGACCCTTGGGTGCCGGACTGAATAGATGGAACAAATATCCCAAATTCCCTTCCCGGCTTCACCTTCCCTGAGGCATCTCACTGTCCTGCTGCCTTTGTTTTCACACCAGAAGATCGGGGTCTAGGGTTTACTGTCAGGAGGATTTTTCAAAATAGCGTTTCTATGGCGAAACAATGTCCCTTGTTTGGAAATACACGGAGCTTATAAAATATGTTCCTGTGCTTTCCTGGATCGGGGCATGGGGTAGCGTCTAGGGATTTATTTACAATGAAGAAATTGTTTTTGCGAATTGTGGTTAAACAAAAGGATTGTTTCTGGAGTGTTGAGTAAAGAAGACATTGTTTATTATATTAGTTATTCGGGACACAAGCTGGAAAGGGGACAAGGGGGTCAGCGGTCATGGAAAGCAATCATCCATTTTTGGGGGGGCTGGGCAAACTAGAAGTCAAACGTTATAACCTCTGTCACCCACCCCCCTTTCTCGCACCCCCCCTTTCTCCAGCCTTATGTCACCTTTTCTACCCCAGCTCCTACAAGGGAGCACATGTCACTGGTTGCTGGTCCTCATCCCCCACACCCAGGGCGCCTCCAAGACCCAGTAACAGGAGACGTGCTGTGTGACCTTCCTTATCTTGCTCCCAGGCTTAGCCTCTTCCAAGGAGCTCTCAGCACTTCAGAGACAGAATACCTCCTTCTCCCGCACAGAGTCCCCAGGCAGTGCAGAAACTGTGTGTCAGAGTTCGCGAGAAGAGAACGAGAGCCAACTGCACTGTCTCTCCATTGTCACAGTGCTCTTACGAGCTTTCCCGCATGGCAGAACTGGGGCACGGAGGGGACGAGCCTATTCACCAGACCCCGATCTCTGGAGGGTCCAGGCAGGGAGGGGCATGTCTGCTGCGGGGAAGATGTGTCCTTACTTACTGAAGGACAGGGTCATCTGCCAGGCTGGATGCTTTCTGGATGTTGACTTGCACTTTTGGGGAGCAGAACTAACTTCACTTACTGGGCATGGTGGGGGGCGGGAGGGTGTGGGATGGGACTTGGTAACCTCAACTATCTGCTCCTTCAATGCCCTTGGAACACTTTACGAGACCCCGAAGACTTTTGTCTTTCTGGAGCCCTAGGAGAGTAAAACTAACGTTAGGAAGTGTGAGTTCCTGAGCGAACAATACTTCGTTCATCTGCGGAGCCTGTAGGAATTGGTCGTCTGCCATCAGGCGGAGGGGTACAGATGTGTATGTGGGGGAAAGGCAAGGGAACCAGCTGACGGAGACAGAGTGTGGGTTCCATGCACTTACTTGGAAGTTTTTTCCAGGAGGTATTTTTTTCGTGGTATCCCATGGGTCGTTCAGACCACAGCGGACGCTGTCGTAGTGCCTCAGCTCTTCCCACGCTGCTCATGCTAACGGTTTTCTACTGCGTGCCGCTGAGGCGCCCTCCCTGCTGGAGACCGAATGAGCATTCGTGTGTCGAACGTCTAACCCCCACCATGATGATATCTGGAGGCGAGTCGTTCATGCGGGTGGAGCGCTCACGAATAAGATTAGTGTCCTTATAAAAGAAACCCCAGCGAGATCCCTTGCTCCTTCTGCCACATAAGGACACAGCGAGAAAATGGTCATTTTTAAACCGGGACTTGGGCTCGAATCTGTAGGTGACTTTTATCTCAGACTTGGAGCCTCCAGAATTGTGGGGAAGACATGTAGGGTCTGTGGTGTTTGTGCCATAGCGGCCCAGATGGAATGAGACAGCCCCTGGGGGTGGTGTTCAGCTGGGAGTGCTCGTGTCCCGTTCGTTCCAGGGCAGGTGTGGTTGCGTGCAGGTGCGTGTTGCGGGGAGAAAGCCCCCAGGCCCCTCTACTCCAGGAGGATGACACCCTCTCTCAGAAGCCCCAGCAGGCAGAGATGTGCTGTCAGACAGGCTCTCTGGGATGGGGCCGGTGCAGGAAAAGCCTCATACTGTAGCATGTCCATTGCTATGGTGTAAACACTCCCATCGTGCTGGAATTGGAGTTCCCCACAGACGCACTGAACTCAGAGTTGGGGAGAGATACACACAGTCAGCTCTCGTGGGTCAGTCGGAGCCACTGCAGCACGTCCCTGCCCGTGGGGCTGAGGCCCAGTCACCCCTGAGGTGACCTGCTCATTATCGTGTCTCGTCCCCTGTCCCCACAGTCTTCCTGCCGTTTCCTTGGATCACCCCCCACCCAAATAAACCTCCTGCACCCAAGTACCTGTTTCGAGCTCTGCTTCTGGTGGAACCCACACTAGAACTTGCGGTCACTCCTTACTCCTGCTGTGTTGTGTGTTGAATGAGGTGGGCAGACTCCTCCACTGAACAGAGAAACGTGTGTGTCTGCGGTCCGGGCCCAGCCTGGCTTCCGGCCCCCCTCTCCCCGGCCCCAGAGCCCGACAGCTGTCTCTGATTTCCTCTCCACGCGCCCACCACCACCACCACCACTTCCGCTCATGCCTCTCGATCCTCCATCATCTCTTCAGGCCAAACTGCCTCCAGCCTCCCCACCGAGGCCGCCCCTGGTCTCTCTGGGTAGAGCGAACCCCTTCCTCTCTGTTTCATTGTCTGGACCTTGATTACGACATTTAGTAAGACTCAGCTTGTCTTTAGCTTCACAGGGTTCATGTCCCTCCCTCGCTGTCCTGGGAGCCCGTTGGACAAAAACCACGGTCCGAAGAGTCCTCAGCCCAGGTAGGTGCTGGCTGGCTGGTCATCGGTAAACGTTTGCTGAAAGAAACCGACCCCGTGCTGGCCAGAGCTGTCGACTCTCTGGCGTCTGCTCTGACTTTCCCCGAGTCGTAGCCAAGGGCGCGCCTCGCCCACTAGCAGGTGGGCACAGTCACAGATGTGGACCGGGAGGGGGGCAGTTCCAAGGGGTGACTGCGCCTTCCTCAAGTGGGAAGAAGTCAAGGCCCAAGGGACACGTTTCCAGTTACCCTCAGGGAGAGTTTGGCATAGCAGGGAGGCAAGATAGAATCTCAGTTCTCTGAATGTTTCTCCGCTAAGGGACGAGGGTTACCTGGCAGTCACCGGGGTCCAGTGAACATTCTCTGACTGGCCCATGAGTTCGTGCTTTCGTCCAGTAGTTTGTCCGTGGTCAAGTGCCTGGTGGTGTTTAGGGATTAAGAGGCTTTGTCTGGACAGCCTGGGCCCTGGACTTGCCTCTGTCTCTGTCACGAGCTGGGCGATTTAGAACCCGCCATTGGTCCCCTAACCCTCTGTCGATGCTTCTGTGAAAGGAAAATAATCTGGCATCTCGTGAAGTGTGGGGGACATTTGCACAGGATGATGTGTGTGACATGTGTAGTGTTTCTCATCTGGCACAGGTAAGCATCCAAAACGTGTCAGCTATTGTTAAGATAAAAGTGTGGATCAAGCTCTGAGCCCAGTTCAGAGAGTGGTCATCTGAATACGGTGCAGTCCCCTGTCCCCAGGGAGAGAGAAGGACCACAGACCCACGCTCCCTGTTCGGGGTGCTACGAGGTGTGAGAGTGAGCTTTGCAGGGGGTTCAGGGAGCCCAGGGTTGGAGACACACAGCGGCCTCCCAGCCAGGTGCTGTCCTCTAGTTCCTCTTACTGCTGGTAAAAATGTTTGGTTTGGTGAAAATTCTCCATTTCTGCTCCTGTTCCGACACGATGGAGGAATCTGGCCGCGGTGTTGCTAACGTTCATGGGGCAGGTGGGACAGTGTGGAGACGCCAGGGGCTTTCAGGCCATCTTTCCCCATCCCAAGACCTCCCTCCAGGTGACAGGAAGATGTAGGGGAGGGGTCACAGAGTCCCTTGCTGGGGCATTAACCCCCTCAGCCCCGAGGAATGACAGGCTGGCCCCTCCTGCCCAGCGCTTCTCATTCAGATGAACTTGAATTTCCACCGACCGCTCAAACGTCCTGATTGGTTTAACCCAGGAAATGAAATGTGAAAGGTGAACGACCTCGCTCGACTGTCCAGTATCTCTCGGCTCCACGGAAAGCCAGGAGTCGTGCTGTCTGTGGCCCTTTTGAGGTCTGAGAAAACAGTGGTTCGCAATTGGACGATTTTGCACTGCAGGGGACACGTGACAGCGTCTGGAGGCATTTTTGGTTGTCACACGGGTGGGTGGTGTGCGCGGGCGTCTGAGGCAGGGACGCCACTGAGCATCCTAGAGTGCACAGGATGGCGCCCACTGCAGAGCTGTCTGACCCCGACTGCTAACGGTGCCGAAGCTGAGACACCCTGCTCTAAGAGAATGAAAAGTGTGTGCATGTGTGTGTGCATACGTGCGTGTCTGTGTGTGCTTGTGTGTGCTTGTGTGTGCGTGTGCATGTGCGTGTGCATGTGTATGTGTGTGTGCATGTGCATGTGCATGTGTGTGCATGTGTGTGCTTGTGTGTGCTCATGTGCGTGCATGTGCATGTGTGCGTGTGTGTGCGCGTGTGCATGTATGTGCATATGTGTGTGCATGTGTGTGCGTGCACATGTGTGTATGCATGTGTGTGTGCATGTGTGTGCGTGTGCATGCGTGTATGTGTGTGCGTGTGTGTGCTTGTGTGTGTGCATGCACGCGCACATATGTGTGTGTGCTTGTGTGTGTGTGCATGCACGCGCACATATGTGTGTGTGTGCTTGTGTGTGTGTGCATGCACGCGCGCATATGTGTGTGTAGAAGAGCAAGACACGGGTAGGGTGTCGAGGGGGGCGCTCTGGTGTTTTCGAGCGTCCGAGAGGGAATGAGTGGGGCGCCCCTTTCCGACGCGCTGTGCTGGAATCAGAATGACTAAGTTCTAACCAGTTCACATTCCCATTTTGTGTCTAGTGGGAGGCAAACACCCACCTGCGAAGCCCGCGAGCAAAGCCCGAAGCCGGCGAGATGACACTCACGGTACACCTGAAGCTCGTGGGTGAGTGACACTGTGACGTCTGCCTTTCCAACGGCAGCTGGGGACACCCAGCCTTCGAAATGCCGAACGAAACGGGAGTGGTGGGGCGGAGTGGAAAGACCTTATACGTGGGTCTCCCCCCCTCCCCCATCCCACCAGCGGGGAGCGAGCGGGGCTCAGAGTAAACAGGACAGCCTCCTACCGGGGGCGAGGACATTGCTAATGGGTCTGGAGGTCCATTAGCTCCATTAGCAACTGTCTGGGGTGGGTGGAGTGTGGGGGTACTCTCGCCTGGCCCTGGACCTCTCTCCAGAAGGTCTGGGAAGCGACTGAGGGCTTTGGGTCCCCGAGCAGTCTGGGGGACTGCTTCCTGTGTAGCCCCTGTGAAAGCCGGTGGCCTGGAGGCCTTTGCCCCCCTTTGCAGTTAACTGGCAATTCCTGTCCTTTTGAAGTGGCTGAGCATTCCCAGGGGATTGGCTGCTGTGCAGGGTTCTTGACGAGGCGGGTCACTGTTTATCGTAGCCTCTCCTGCCTGCCGACCGCTCCCCCAAGCCCAGCTGCAAAGACTCTGCATCTCCGTCTCCGGCTGCAGGGTTTTTCCAGTGTGGATGGCGTGGGTGAACGGGTCGGAGCTGATAACCCTGAATGTAGGTGGTCACCACGCTTCCTGTGCATTGGAGTGGCCCTAAAGCCACTTGCCTAAGGCACCCCCGCCAGGAAAAGACCCCACGACTCCACATATTTGGATAGAGCCTCTGAAATGCAGGTCCCCACGGGATAACCGCCATCTCTATCCAGTCTGATCACTTAGAGTAGTGGAGGCATCGCCATTTTTTCCAGTCATTGAATTAGTTGTTCTAACATTTCTTGAGTGTCTACCTTGTTCTTGACCAGGTGCTAGACCCTGGAGCCCCTGGGGAATGGTTGGCACTGAGAAAAGGATGCCCAGCCTCTCAAGGGCGCACGGAGCGGCCACTTTTGTGAAATGAAGGGTCCGGTGTGGTGTGTGTGTGTGGGGGTGGGGCCTGAGCAGACCTCGCTGGCGGCGAGGCGAGGGGCCCAAGAGGAGCTGGGCGCTGTGACGATTTTCGTGAATCTCCTAACAAACTGCGGTTCAGGCGCATTTAGGTGAAGCACGACGAATCAGTGGTCCACACACGTAAAGGCATCTTAGGGAAGACGTTGCCTGGTCGGGGACATCCGCGAGGGCTTTGTTTTGGTGAAGTAGGTCTGTCCTGTGTTTGGGGCAAGCCATCCAATTGGTGTCCACCCACAGGCCACGGGAGTGCCATTGAAAGAAGGGCTTTCAGGAAGAGTCTGCTCTAGGCGGGGGAGTGTGATAGGTCACTGCTGTCTGCCGAGGTCCCGAGAGCCTGGGGTGTGCAAGTGTGTGGCTCCCTGGGTAAAACCGGGACCCTTCGGAGCAGCCCGCGGTGGGGCGTGAGTTTATTCTTCTGTTCGCGGTAGGAGCTCTGGTGGGCTTCACATCCTGTGTGAACAGTTCTTGTGCATCAGCACCGCCTGTCCCCCTCCCAGGTAGGCTGTGGGGAGGCACATGTTGCTGAAGACCTTGGATAAGGGGAAAGGGCTGTGTCGGATGCTGCTACCATTTCTTTGCATCACAGGAAGTGGTTGCTTTCCTTGGTCCTTGCAGATTGCCGTGAGCTATTGAGACATTACAGCTCTGTAAGGAGTTTCTCCCGAAACCCTGGTTTGGAGTTTCTTATTGTGCTTTCTCTTGTCTTATTTGTTCATTTTTTTTTTAAACATATGAAGTGGTGGCCAGAGTAATCTTATTTGACCCTCTCGAGGCTCCAAAATAACAGTTTCAAGTGCCTTTGAAATGCGCTTAGAGAAATCAGACCTGGAGGAGAATTTTAAAACGGATTTGTGGAACATTTCTAAAACACCTGTCACTAAACCTGGAGAGAAATTTTATGTGACTCATGAGTGAGTCTCAATCATGTGGTCTCTCCTTTACTTTCAAAAGTAATGCTTCTTGTTTATTTTGCTAAATATGAAAGCAAAACAACATGATTATAGAACATGTGGAAAATAGAAAGAAGTATATATATATATATATATATATATATATATATATATATAAATATATATATATATATAAATAAAAATCATCCTTTTTTCTCTACTAGGCAATAATGATTGTTAATATTTGGGTATTTATTCTTCCAGTCTTTCTGTGCATGTACAGAAAAAGATATTGATATACACTTGAAAATAAACTTCATAAATATACACTGTATTTAATCATATATCCTATTTTCCAAACATTGTAGCATATTCCTATGTTATTAAATATTCATTAGAAACAAACTTTGTAAACACTGCACCATAGTCTCTGATGTAGATTCAACATAATTCACTTAACCATTGTTCACTTTCTTAACAGTTTCCTTTTTTAAAAAAAAAAAAAGCATGAACGATGCCATGGCAAATAGAGAAATATTTGACTGCAAATTTGAAGATATCCTTAGTACCATCACTCAAAGGGTAATTACTGAGTCGTGGGACACAAGCATTTTCAAAGTTCTTTTCTCTTCCTCCTTCCCTTCCTCCCCCCTCTCTGTTTTTCCTCTCCTTCTTTTCTAATTTCCCTTCCCTCCTCCCTCCCTTCCTTCCTTCTTTCTTTCACATTTAAAACTTAAATCTATTTACCGCTATTCTGGTGTTTGATGATAATTTGGGTTAACAGCTGAATTTTCCAATATTATTTCTTGAATAATAAATGGTTCCTTAGCCATTAAGTGATGCTGCTCATTGCTTATTTTACCATGAGACACACACACACATTTTCAAGTCTATTTTAGGGCTATCTATTCTACTTAATTTGTTATTGCTTCTTTTTCCAGTAGAATATTCTTTTAAATTCTGATAGGAGAAGTTATACATCCTTTTTAAATTCCAAAATAGTCTGTTATTCTTCCTTATGTCTTCTTCTAGAAGATTCTTCAAATTATCTTTTAAATCATGTCAGCATATAAGTTATTGGGAAAGAACTAACATCTTTCTAGTGCTTTTGTTTGAAATCTTTCTCTATTCACTTAGACCTCCGTTCATCTCTCATATGTTTGATCATTTTCACATACTTTTCTTATTAACATTATTTCCAAGTGTTGCTGTTCTGAACTGGCTCTTCTGTTATCTTTTTAGTTAATTCTATTATTATAGAAAAGCTAAATTCTTTGTATTATTTCTATCTGGCTACTTTAATGCACATTCATTTCTATCATCAATTGCTTTTCTTGATTTTTCTAGATACATAATTATATCGCCTATGTAGGGAGTAATTTTCTATCTTGTTTTCTAATTTGCTGCTGATTTCTTTTTCTTGCATTATTGTATTGGCTAGACCTTTCAAAACCATGTTGATTAACCGAGGCGATAGTGGGCAGCTGTACCTTTTTCTTAAGGTTCATAGGAATGATTCCAGGGTTTTCTTACTAAGAGTTGTTGGGTTAAGATAGGCAATCCTTATTTTGACAATCTCCTTTTATACTCATTTTAAGAATATTTCCCACCAACATCAAGAACTGTATTTTGTTGATTGACAAGGCAGCATTTTTTGACCATGATCACATCGTGTTACTTACTCCATCTATTGATACGATTACCTGCGTGTGGGGAGGGGGAGGGGCAGAGACGACGTGTCACTCCCAGGGCCTAGCAAGCTGCCTGGCACATAGTAAATGATCAATACACATACCAAGTAGGTGAATTCGTGGACTTTTAGTAAATCATATTTATTTGCGATTAAAAGTCCCTCTTGCACCCTTCTACTAAATGTGAGGTCCAGTGTCCTCGCCCTGATAAAACGCAACATGTCCCCGATTCCTGCTCACGTCCTCTTTCCTGTTTCTTCTCCTTTGCTCTGGAAAGTAGGTTTGTGGTTGCCTTGACTCAGCGGTCGTGGATGCCATTACATCTGAAAGGCAGGCGGCGTCTTATTCGCGTATATTCCTGGTACCAGCACTGGGTCTGTCCCGTAGAAAGCTCAGTAGCTGTTTGTTGTACTTCAGTGAACTGCATGGTTTGGACTGAGCACTATTTCTCTTGGGAGATGGGGTCCTCTGGGAGTGGGGCATGAAGGGATTGGGATGGGAGAAAAGATAGAATGACCGGACCAGGGCAACCTGCAGAATCTGCCCCAGTGATTAAGAAGAAGAGAAACCCAGTAGCCAAGTCATCTCGGCCCTTGGATAAAGGCAGTTGGTCTGGGGGGTTTCTGAGCAGCTTCACTTTAAAATGGAAATGGCTCACCCTTGCAGAGAGGCCCTTTTTTAAGAGCTGGCCCTGTCTCCTTTCTTTCTGATGAGGACAGCCAAGTTCAACATGCAGCAGGGATGGAGGCAAAGACACACATGTCACATCCAGGCAGCTAAATGTTCCCAGCTCAAAACAGGGCCCAACCGAAAGGATCAAAGGCTGCACATGGCCAAGCAGTGACAAATTTATGAAGTCCCGTCATCCGCATGAAAATATTGTGTATGTTAATCTGCCCAGTGGACATAAATCAATCTTGAGTTTCTGTAGAAGGAATTGCAAGGCAGCTACCCTGCTCCATAAAGATGTAAGGGATCCGTTTAAAGCGAGTTCTACATCTTTCAAAGAGTGAAGGTTTTTCTTTGCAAAGGAAGCGTCTAAATGCACTTTTGTATTCTCTCTTTCACAAAAAGTCCTGAACATCCAGCTTTCAATGAGTATACAAGCTTTGTCATTGCACTTAGATTTACAAACAAACTCGCTGGCACGGGAAAGCCTGTGGTAGGTAGGACAGACCACCCGTAAGTATGCGTATGAAAGCCCAGTTGGAAAATCTCCTTCTGTCAGCCAAAAGTGTGACTGCATTTCTCAAAACTTGGCTGTTCTCTTGGTGGTCGAAACAGTGAACCTTTTTGTTCATTGACTGCTGGAAAAACAAGTATGCCAAAGAGTGCCTTTTCCTAATGGGTTTCAAAACTCCACGCTATTTTTGACTCTTTTTCTCCCAGGGCTTGAGAACATTCAACAAACGTGAATCAGAGATGTTTTATTGTTCCGTGTGCCGTCGGAGACTTCAGGCCACGGCCAACGAGAGTTGGCCCGATCGCCCGCAACGTGGCTTACAATGAAGCCTCTTTCTGCTCATGTCCTCTGAACACAGGCAGGGATGGATGGATGGATGGATGGATGGATGCTGGCTGCGCTCACCTCCCTTCACGGGGATGCGGGAGAGAGGCGTGGGCATCGAATGGGAGGCCAAAGGAGGAAGAGGAAGCAGCATCTGGAGAGTCCTCTGTGCACGATGGCTGACAGGCTGCAAGCACTGTCTGTGGTTACGGAAGAGAGCAGTGTCTCCGGTTGGGATAGGATAAACAGCAACAAGGGTTTCATGCGCTTGTTACTTCGAACCAGTGGGGCTAACACACTTTCCAAATGTTATGTGCGATATATCTAATACATATTATCTATACATGTTATGTGTGATACATATCTACACATTACATATAAAATGTAGTTGACATATTAATGACACATATAATATGTAACATTATAGATAGTGATAGATGTCTGTGGGTATGTGATGCTTTCCATGACATAGTTGATATAACTTCCCTGCTGTATTTTTTCGGTTTTTGTCATGACCTTGGAGGGACCGAAAACCATTTTGAAGTAGGGGGAGGGTGAGGAGAGAAGGCGCATAGCCCCCTGTCCTGCTCCATAGACTGGGTGGCTCGTAAACAAGAAACATTCATTTCTCACAGCTCTGGAGGCTGTGATGTCCAAGATCAAGGTGCTGGCAGAGTCACTGTCTTCTTTTTTTTTAATGAAAAATTACAAAGTAAAAAATTTAAAGAGTACAAAAGCTTTGCAATAAAAAATAATTCTTTCTTTCATCCTGGGTCCCCCCAAATAATTCTCCCTTTCATCCTGGGTCTCCAAACCCTCTCCCCACAGCAACTGCTGTTAACAGCTGTTTTTAAAGTGAATCCTTTCAGACTAGTTCTATGCACACACACGCACGCACACACGCACTTAAACCGTACAGCTACACCAAATGGCAGTGTGCTATATTTTTCTCCACTTCTTTATCTTAGTGATTTATTTTGGAGACCCTTCTCTAACAGCTCACTTTTGTCTACCTTACTCTTTTTTTAACGTCTGTGTAGTGTTCGGAATTGGATATCACATAATTTAATGCACCAGCCCACACCAAAGGGCACATAGTTCATTGCTAGCTTTCCATTACAATACATAGCACTGCTATTTATCTTTCACATGCAAATATATCTCTAGGAGAATCTCCTTGATGCAGCTAACCAGTGTCAATGGGCATATGCATTGCGATTTATTATGATTGTCATTGTTGTTATTATTCCTATTATTATTATTATTATTATTATATTTTTATTGATATTCAAAGACTTTGAGCCAGTTTACTCACCCACCCGTGGGCCAAGTGCACCTGTTTTGTTATCCCTTCATCAGCCCCACGCATTTCAAACTATCCTCTTTGCCAGCCTGACAAAGGAGAAATGCCACATTAAATGTTAAGGTTTGAACAGAGTCTTTATTGCTTTTCTATATATATTTTAACAATTGTGCAGCTTAAATACCCCTTAGAGATCAGTTGGCCCAATTTTCTCATTGCATAATGTTCACATGAGGAAGAAAGCTCTGTGTGGGAGCTGGCTCTGCTGTACCACGCAGCACCCCCCGGTACTCCACCAGAGCAGAAGCAGCCAGATGGCTGACGTAGGGGGGATACAGCCTTTCTTGTGGAGCCTCTGCTTCTGGCAAGCAACGCTGGACAATTACTTGACTTCATTAACACGCTGAAGTTGATATATAACACCTGCACCATCATCCATCACCCTCGGAAGTATAGATCATAGGGAGGCAGAGTGTGCCTTCACGCCTAGCCTTGGTGACTTGGTACTTGAAATTCCCTTAATGGTGGTAGCAAAACATCCTTTTCGGCCATGGGAGAGAATTTCTAAGAAGTTTCTCTCCTGGGACAGGTGATGCACCCCTTCATTGTTTCAAAGTGTGTGATCGTAAGGTACGAACTATTGACACCAGGCCCTCCCTGAGCGGAAAGGGATTTTGTTTTGGGGGTGAAGGACAGGAACGGTGGAGTGAGGCAGGTGAGAAGGGAAGGCAGAGGGCTCCCTGGCTCCATGTCGTAGTCTGTTCAGGCTGCTGTAACAAAAAAAATAGCTCAGACAAGGAGGCTTGTCAACAACAGACACGTGCTTCTCACAGTTCTGGAGGCTGTGAGTCCAGTATCGAGATGCTGGCAGATTCAGTGTCGGTGAGAACCTCCTTCCTGGCTCATAAATGACTGTCTTCTGGCTGTGTCCTCTTTTTTAAGGACACTAATTTCATTCAGGTAGGAGCTACCCTGGTGACCTAGTCACCTCCCAAAGGCCCCCACCTTCAGATACCATCACAAAGAGAGCCAGGTTTCAACGTGACTTTGGGGTACAGGGGGACACAAATATTTGGTGTCTAGCACTCCCCGAGCAGGAGCCAGAGGCAGTGGGACAGGGGTCCTGCTTCTGGTCCTTTCCTCACTAGTGTAGCCCCTTCGGTCAAGCTACCTAATTCCTCCGAGCCCCGGTTTTCTCATCTGCAGAATGGGGATCATTACAGTCTCCACCTTCTGTAGCTTCCGTGAGGATTCATCAGGTCATATGTGAACAGCACCAGGCCCAGCGCCTTGCTCATCACGAAGCCCTGGGATACGAAGGCTTCGCGTCAGCGCCGTGATTCACTGCGCTCACACGATCGCTTCTGCTGGCCTTCATCCCAGCAGCCTCTGCGCGTGAACCTGCTGTTCTTTCCATTCTCAGACCACTGTCCTGGAAAAGGCATCATGGAGAATAGGAATGTCATCAGGGAAAGTGACTCCCTCCAGAAAGAAACAAGCCACACTCCCTGGAAGGACCAAGCCTTCTCTGGGGTGCGCTGAGCCAGCTCTCGCTGACTGAGATGGTGCAGTGGTGTTTGTGGCCTCCCTTGATGCCAAGGCCTCTGGTGTCAGGCTCATCTCAAGTCCTGCAGAGCCAGCTGCCAGAGTCCTTTGAGCCCACATAATGCTCAGCCTTGTTCTGAACCCACTGATGTTCTACACACTTGTTTGATCTCAGAAGTTGGGCAGCTTTGAGAGAAAAAGCCCATTCAGCAAGACAAAAGGTCCATCTAGATGGCTGATTGGGACAAACACAGATTCTCTAGGCTGTAGAAATGTCAAATAATTAAAACAATCTCCCTTCAGCGTTTTAAATCTAAACCCCCTTTCTCTCTCTTTCTCTAATAATGGTACAGTCCGTGGTCTAGTACCTGAGTGTTTGAAACCCGTGGTTGGTTGTAGTTCTTGGCTTCGAGGATACACGTTGCATACGTGTGTGTTACTTCTTCGTAGTCATTCTCTTGATACCGACGGGAGAACTGGTTTCTAGGATGTCTGCTGGTTTCGAGGGTCTGTGGAGGACATACTCTTTGTGACCAGGTTGCAGGTTAGAATTTCTACAATCTGTGTGTTTTTTGGCTTCCTCACCAAAAACGTCAGGCCTTTGTGATAGAGCTGAAACTGATGCTACGTCCGCCCCTTTGCTAGAAAAGATTCCATGTAAAGATTAGTTATAGGAACAAAAGCTCCCTTTTCACCTCATTTTTTCGTTACACGTTCTTCTAATTTTGCTAGCATGGCCTCCCCCCAAAACAATCAGGGCTCTGTCAGAAAGCCGTCGACCGTGTTTCAAGCACTTTGAAAAAACAGCACACACATGCACATACACACCCCCAAGCATAACACGGGCACTTCACAGTCAGCTTCAGCCATGTGAAAGCTGCAGAAAAATAGAACTAACTCTTGTTTATTAGGAAAGTGAAATCCAAAGGCGGGTGGCTAACAGACCAGGGCTCTCGAGCCGGCAGGCCCCTCTGTCACGGCAGTGTTACCCTCTGGGCTCTGTTCGCACATCTGCGTCACAGGACATTGAACTTGATCTAGACTGGGGGGTGGAATTCCTCCATCTGCGATACATGGAGATGCCAACTTCGTGCTGTTGTGCATTTGTTCCTTTTGGTTGTCTTTATTGGTTCACCTGGGAGTTTTTAAAATGTATTTTTGGAGACGTATAAAACAAAATTAAAAACAAGGAAGTAACAACAATTTTATTTATAGCCTCTCAAATTAACAGGCTGGTTTGCGTAGCTGGTCTCTCTTTCTCTCCTTTTGCCCTCTCTGAAAAATCATGCTATCGATTTAGTAAATGTGATCCATGCTCAAATTAACCAAAAACTCATATATATACTCAAGGCAGACGAGCACAAAAGTAGTTAAAATACTTCACACAAATCTGGACTTCCAGAAACAAAAATTCTTAACATAAAGTGAACATCATTTCTGCGATAAATGCATATAAAAATCTGGATAGACATTAGATAGATGGATAGATATAGTTTAAAAGATGGATTTAATCTGTACATATTTTTTTAATGACAAGTAGTTAAATTTGACTTTGAGTTTCATAAAAGAAAATCTGAAGTGAAGTAGATGATTTTATTGGACAACCTTTTTTTGTATATTATGAAAGATTATTTTCTAAAATAATTTTTCAAGGCTAAAACTTTTGTTTTTTTGTTTTGTTTTGTTTGTTATAAAAAAAAATGTATTGGCTCATAACCAGGAAGTTCAAGGAGGGAGTATTAATTCTGGATGCAGCTGGATCCAGAAATAGCCATGAGATTTCTGGGTTTCTATATCTCTCCCTTCACCTTTATCTCTTGCTCTATTTTCTTTGGGTTTGATTCAAAGTCAGACCAGCTTTCTCCACGTGGTGGCAAACATCGCTATGGGCAAATCCACACTTACGTTATACTAAAATGGAGATGCTGGAATTTTCAGGAGGTTGAAATCTTTGCATCTTCTTGTTTAACTGCTTGTTTTAATTTTTGACAATATCCACTGACTTCCTGCTCTAAAAGACAGGAGTATGAGCATTATCTTACATTTTTCCTTATCTCTTCCTACAAGATACCAGTGTGTTGATAATTACCATGTTTACATCATCCAGATTTAAGACATTCACATTTATCATCATATTTTCCACAGTTGTTTACTGTTAGTTTGACATAAAAATGACTATAGTGTTGACACTGCCTGTCATTTTAAGATGGTTCTCCATTCCTGATGTCTCTATTTTGACTCATCACTAATTGGTTGGATTTTGTTGTGAAATAGCGTTTTCAAAAACCATTCATTATTACTATGTGCCTGATGGATTTTTATGTCTGAGACTGTCTCCACATTGCTTTTATACTTGAATTAGATCTAGTGTAGGTAAGATTTTCTTGGGTGACTTTCTTTTCTTTGGGTATTTGTTGTTGTGCTAATGTCTTCTGGCATTGAATTTTGCTAAGGAGAATTCTGAGGCCAACCTGACCTCCTTCCTCCCACAGGTACTTTTTAAAACTTTTGCTTGAAGAAGGATGTTTTTATACTTTAAGTTTAATAAATAGGATATGTCGTAATGTTAGACATTTCCTCCAGATTTTCCCAGAACACCACCTGCTCTGTCAGTCAGCGGATTTGGATCTTTCTTTATTTTGGGGCATCCTCATACACTATATATTTAAATACATCTTTATCTTCAGTCATATTCTCTATGATGGGGTACCACTTATTTTTCTGTTGGATTGCTTTTCTCTGACTTCTACATTTATTGGCTTTTTTCATTGTTTTACAACCTTTGTAAAATTTTTAAAAGACTCCGTATTTAGGTCAGTCCTTTCAAATCTCTACAACAGTGATGTGAATTTTTATTTTACTTTATATCGACCATTTCCGGTACACTTCATTCCATCTTGTACTTCCAAATTTTTATCTACTGTCATTTCTCTCCCACCTAAAGGACTTCCTTTAGGCTGAAGATCTTTAAGCATTTTTTGTAGATCATGTCTGCTAGAAATAAAATTTCTCAGCATTTAAATATAGAATTGTAGACAGACAGCATTTCCCCTCCTCCTTTTAGCAATCTAAAGATGATGTTTTATTATCACCTGGCCTGCATCATTTCTGCTAAGGGGTCGGTAGTCATTCAGATTATCATCCCTCTGCCCCACCAGCTACTTTCAAGGTTTTCTCATTTTTTGTTTAGCAGTTTAATGTGATGAACGTAGGTTTGATCATTTTTCCTCTATATGTATCCTCCTTTGCATTTGCTGAGTTTCTTAGATTGAGAAGTTAATGTTTTTCACCAAATTCAGGGAATTTTGGAACTTTACTTCCTCAAATATGTTTTCTACTCTTCCCCCTTTTTTTTTTTTTTTCCTTTTGAGACTACAAATGAATGTTAGACTACTTGATATTGCCTCACAGGTCACTCGGTAGAATTAATTCTTTCCAATTTTTTCTCTGTTGTTCAGATTGGATCATTTCTATTGATTTAACTTCACTACGTAGACCCTTCCTTTGTGCATAACTAAAAAGTTCAGGGATATGTCGTTTCACATGCTGCTTGATTCAGGAGCTCAAACCTTGTTCCTTGGACTCAGTTTTCCTCTCTCCATCTGTCTCCTATACTCTTGTACAGTGTACGCTCAATTCTCAGCAAATTCTCACTCACCTCATGGTGGAAAGATGGCTGCCCAAACCTCACTTTGATCTGGGTTCAAATTCAGTAGGAATATGAGTGAGTGAGTGAGTGAGTCTCTCTGAGCAAGAGTCATTTGCTCTCCCTGTCTCTAACTGCATCTCCATCCTCTCGACCAGCGTCTGTGCTGGCAGAATGCGATCCTCTCATTGACAGGCCTGAGTCAGAGGTCTCCTCCAGGTAGAGACCTTGAGTTGGCTCCACGAAAGCATATGGATTGATGGTGCAGAACGAAGAGTTTCCCACAGGAAAACAAAAATAGTGTGACTAGAAGACAGGTCACCAGATCTTGGATGGCCTTAGAACAACAGATGTTCTCTATGTCAGAGTAGTATGTTGGTTTATTCCAAGTATGTTAAAAATCAAAGGTCCTGAATGCCATTAATTTTTCTGCTCACCAGTTGACCTTCAGGATATGTCTCAGGACCTATAAAAACCACCCTGGAAGAATCTGTGTGTGTTCCCCAAGCAGACAACCTGGGATGCTCAAGGAAGGTAGAGAGGCTTCTGTAGCCCGTCCACCATTTATGTTCTATAAAGATGAGTCATTCCAGGTTTATTTGAGGTAGAATAAGTATTGAATTTTATAAAATTAAATCAAAAAAATTTATTGTGGGCATTAAAATGAAACATCCACTTAAAAATATTTAATATTCTAAGCAAAAGATACAGAGTTAGGGCCCATGGTAACCATAAAAGCCACCCGTTGGCTCAGATTTGTCCTTATTTATCTCTGTTTTTGTTTTTGTTTTTTTGAAAGCAATGAGATTCTACTCTGGTGCAGTCTGTTTTTGCAAAGCTTTACATTTTTAGAGATATATGCAAGAAGAAAAGACCTGAGAATCCTATCTGGAATTCGTTTTCAGTAAACCAGATAACACAGAAAAGAATAGATCGAACTCCTTTGCTACATCTCATGAAAAAGAATGATTCCATAGGACAGAGCAGAGCCAGTTGGATGTGTTCTTTCCTTGGGGTGTTTTACTTTATTGATGGTCCCTGTTTCTTGTCACTTCACAGGGTATCTGGGAACTTTCAAGGCGAATGTGCCGAGTGGTTAGTTTCTCTTCATCCGTGTAAGCATCATTTCATCCTTCGCCCTGATCGTGCGGTCCTGTTAGATGAAGAGGTTATCATGTTATTCTCACATCGGAGTTTTAGAAGTTAAAAATAAAAGAAAATTCCACCCTCTGAAGAGTTTCACAGATCTTTGACCCCAGGTTGATGAGTGGAGGCCAGTGTTTAATTTGATGCTTTTAGGATGAAGTACAGGTTTGAGACCTTCCAAGATTTTTTTCTTCTTCTTAAGTGCCTCACCCATGTTTCTGGGATATTTCCATGATATTCTCAACTGGCACACTATCTTTGGCACTAGAGGCCTGAAGAAAACTGATGGCTAAAACCAATGGCAAGAACCAATGGTTTTTGTCGCGAGCTCAGACTTGGAAGACCCTCAGAGTAGAGGGAGGTACAGATCTAGGTGTCTCCCTGCGTACTGTGAAAGTCTCACAGTTTTCTAAATATTATTTGTACTCAGCTTTATTTAAAAGATAAACATCTCACATTTGTAAGAGATAAAGAAATTGGAACCTAAAAATATAAAAACAACTTGTTGCAAGCTGCTCAATATTTAATGACTCATGAGCCTTTTGGGGGTGACTAGTTTGCCAGCACTGGCTGGGGTCCAGGGGAGTCGACTGGACCGCCTTACAGTTTCTGCCTGAGGACTGTACTATTTGGGGTGTGTGTGGGGGTGCATTTTGTCACATGACCCATCTCGTCTCGGAAAACTTCTGCGTGATGAGGAAGCAGGCACTGCGGGGTGGCCAGGAGGTTCGTATCATCAGCACCACGCAGCTGCCTTGCCTTCCAGCCTCTGGGCCTGCTCCCTTCTGATCCAGTCTCTGAACCACGACAACTCAAGCAACTTTAAAAAAGCACAGCCCTGAACTTGATGCCCTGATGAAAACCCAGGTGTCACCTTGTCACTGCACGGTTACAACCTTTCTGTGGCATCCTCTATTTCCCTTGAGAATGAAGCCCGAGTTTCTGTGCGTGCCTTTGTGAGGCCTTGGCCATCTGGCCCTGCTGATTCTCCACCTTATCTTGGTCCTGCCCTCTGGGGGCTAAAGATGGAGAAGGTACCTCACCTTCTCCTCTCTGCCCTGCTAACCCCTGGGCCTGTGCCTCGGCCTCCCTCTATCCATTTCACCTGCTATCTTTAAGCTCAGATATTAGGTCTGCCAAGGAGTCCCCCTAACACTCTCCTCCCTAAAACCAGGGGCCAGAACACGTCTCCCAGACCCCTCTCTGGGCTGAAAACCACCTTCAGTACTGCATCTGTGGGGCCAGCAGGTGCCTGGCGTGTGGTAAATGCCCAACAAATGTTTGTTGAATGAATCTAAGCATAGTTTATTATCTTTTCACAGATAGGGCTGAGGGACAGAAAAAAATGGTTGAGAGCTGTTTGTTTTGTTTCCTCTTAGAAGAACTTTTATTTCTGAAAATGGTGTCATTTAAGAATGTGTGTGTGTGTGTGTGTGTGTGTGTGTGTGTGTGTGTGTGTGTGTGTTTGACATCCTTCAGGGCCTGCCATCTGACAAAAGGTCCCTCTTAGTCTCTAGCTATCACGACTGAAAAACAGATCAGGAAAAGCTCCAGGAATTGTTTACTTGGGTTTGAGCTGGTAGAAGCAAATGAATGAACTTCCACTTTCCGTCTGAACTACATTTGTTTATAAATCGTGCTGGACTATTTCCTCCTCGTTTTTTTTTTCCCCCTTTGAACATCTCGTGTAAGGCAAGTGAGATGAGGACTTGGAAAACTGTCCGTTGAAACATTTATTAACTGAAATATGGTGTTAAAGGAAAATATATGCCTCATGGAAAGGCAGTTTAGTTATCACACATATGGGATGCATTTTACTGAAGCTGAACAGTTTCTGAAGGAAAAAAAAATCCCATAAATATACAAACTGCTTTACTCTATTTTGTTATTCAACTCAATTCAAAAGTGCTACAGGGAATTTAATATATGAAGCGCTGGCTCTTGAAGACCGCACCTAAATTTTATTATTGTTGGCATATTTGTTGAAACATGTAACATAGATGATTGATTTATTTCTAGGCTGTTTTGCTGAGTTCATGTTTAAGTCTTGATTTCTGTTCAAGGCTTACTTGAAAGATTCCTTCCAATATAAAAATAGATCCATTTTGACTTTTATTTCTTTAAGTAGCAGAACTGCTCTCAGAACTTCCTTTTTTATGGGTAAAGTGTTAAAATTAGATAGCACTGGCGAGAGGGTTTGAGGAGACTCCATCTCCAGAGCGAGGTCATCCAGGTGTCCCCTTGCTGGCTCAGATCCCCACAGGAGGGCCACCGGAGTCAGGGTCATCAACGTGACTCTTTGGTATGGTAACGGCCATACGACATGCTGCTTACCCCAAACATAAAAATAGATTTGGGAGGATTTCAGTCTGGGCGTAGAATCCCAGGCGTGTGTGACATTTGTATGTGGCTTATACTTTCTGCTCTTCTCAATGCTGGAGCACAATGCAGCTCAAGACGCGATAAGACCCTGGTTAGTTGAATGGAAAACACGTAATAACACAAGTATCTTTACCATTCTCTTGTCACCAACTCTGGGCCACCTCTGACATGGCCAGAGCTCCTTGGGGAAAATGCCCTGGACTTGAATCAAGTGGAGAAAGTATTCCAGCTCAGTTAGATGGTGAGAATGCCTCTTATTGAAAGAAGCTCTTTGTGGAGAGAAGGGGGAAGGAAGGGGAGGAGTTGGAACTTGGCCGCAGGCTTAATGCCCAACAACTCCCCTGCCCTCTTGCAAAACAATCCACTCAGGCTCCAGGATTGGACACTGTGATCCCAGCCCTTCCCCTTGGTCTCTACCTATCACGACTGAACATCAGATAATGACTTGACACTCTCAGGAGTGTCCAGGTTCATCCCAACTGTTGGTGTGACCCTGCCGGTCTTCGAGCGGTTGTGGGCCTGGGAAATTGTTAATACTGGTTACTGCTAGGTACTCGTAAGCCTTGAGGGAGGAAATGACCGAAACTCATGCCCTCAGGGAGTTTCCCCAAAAAGGAGCTTCTCCCTCAGATAATAGATTCAGGAAGAGAGACCTCTGGGACAAAAGTCTCCTGTGTTCAACATTCCCCGTGAACTAAGGGGCACATTGTGTCAGAGACCGATGTTCACTGATAATTCACCTTTCTGTGTCTCCAACACTCCGATCCACTCTTGTATTGTAGCTGACCACTGCTTCTTCTGTTGAGCACTGAATTAAATAGTTGGCTTGTCTCTGGGGCCATGTTGGAAAAATACACACTAAATATGAGAGAGGTTCACCCCGTGAAACCCACAGTCAGGAGATGGAGAGGGGTGAGAAGGGAGATGAAGCAGAAGTCAGACCAGACAGACTCTTATCTCCAAGTTCACGTTTACTCAGACTCTTGCTCATTGAAGGAGAATTACCTGAGTTATTTAAATTGTTATTTTCCCTTTACCTCCTCTTCACCTCCCCTCCCCATCCATGTTTGCCGATAATTGAATGTGTGTATGATGCTCTATGATAAAGCAGTCAAGAGGCTTTTTGATGGTGGGAAGCCTGTTTGTTTTAATCAGTCCTGTATTACCAGTGCCTACAGTATCTGCTGTTTTCTGTAAACATGTGTTAAATGAACTAAAATATTCAGGAAGAGATGATAAGAGAAAACAAAATAATAATAGTAGATGTTCCTCAGGGTATTAAATGGGAGAAATCACTGTAGAAGCTGAGAGAGTGAGTCCGTCAGCTGATGTTGATCAAGGTGAGCTACCTGGAGGGTTCGGGACTTGAACTGGCCTCTGACAATAGAGGTGAATTAATTAGGAAGATGGAGCCTGAAAGATATGGAGACAGAATAAGTAGAGGCAAGAAATACTGAGAAGTGGTGCTAGAATTCTGGGTTGACCAGTGAACAAGAAGGTTAGTAGAGCAGAAGTAGAAAGAGTATACACTTCACCCAAAAGTTGGACTAAATTGAAGCAAAAATATTACATTTCCAAAAATGTAGGTCCCTTTTTTGGGCATTTCTTCTTTTTTCTCCACCCACCCTCTCTGACTTCCTAATGATCTCCTCGGCTTCTCTTTCCAAAATTAGGACTCAGGTGATCTAATTCCTGGAATCGGGTTCTCGGTTACCAAGGTGAACTGAGTCTACTCTCTGTGAGATGTGGCCCAAAAGAGTAAAAAAAAAGGTGCTTTATAATAGATGGGATAAAACCAAAGTCAATGTAATATGACTTAGCGTGATTTCTCTCTATTTTTCCAAATGTATGTTTGTAGGGAAGATGAAGGTGTTTTAAAAGAAGAAAATATTCCGAACGAGGGTTGACGATTTGGACCGACAGAACAACTCATGCCACGACGATGGCTTAGTTATCAAAAATGGGAGCTGGTGGAGAATGCAGTCAAGTTCAGTACGGTTCTCAGGGCTGTAATGATAGAGCAAATGCAGTGATCAGCAGCACGTTGCCTGCATTGCTATGCAAATCGTGCTACCACGAAATTAATAGTTGTCATTGGTAGTGTTTCCTGGTTTCTGGTATCCCTTTCATTCTGGTATCAGAGATGAAGAAAAAAGGCATACTTCTGTTATCAGTCAAGTTTGACTTTATGTATTTCCACTCGTGTTGGCCAAGCTCTAGTTCAGTGACACAGGCTTAATGAAAAGAAATGATAGTACTATTAAAAAATAATTATGGACTTAAAATCGCAGGCACATTCTTAACCACCAGGATTATAATAGAGACGGGTTATGATTGGAACTTTAAATATAACTGTGAATTATCCTCCTTCTGCTGTTTAGGGGGCAGGGGAGGAGTACACATTGATTCTGAATGATAATTTTTCTTTTTAAAATCATTTTTGGCTGGAGACGTAATTTAAAGATAGCTTTGCTATGGCATGCTCGAATAAGCCAGTTTGGTGGCTTATCAGTGATTCCCGAGGCGGGTGGGATGGGGAGGCGCATATCAGAATCAGCAGGGGTACTTTTTCAACATAATATCCCCTGGAGATTCTGACACATAGCTTACGGGAGACCAGTCCCCTCCAACTCATTGCCAGCACGCGCAACTTCTATTAATGGGTTATATAATATTCTTTAGCTACCTTGGGGATATACAAGAGTTGGGAACTACCAGCTCAAAGGAATTTTATAGCCAAAAGACTCCGACCACTGTTTCTTAACCCTCATATCTTAAAGGATGAGATCAGCTGATGATGCCTGGATATTCATTATATCTCAGGTCCTTTGCTGAGTGCTTGCATATGTAGTGCATGGCCTAAATAGTATTCTTACAGGATAGATGGGGAAGTGGAAACTTAGCAAATTGTATCGCCCAAGATCACCTGTTAAGTGGCATCGCAGTGATTTGCATACTAGAGTTCCTGGCTCTGAAGTTGAATCAACAAGGTCACTATGAAGTCAAACAACTGGAGTATGGTTCTGTGATGTGCATTGTTGTTCCTCTCACCATGTCTTTCTGTCTTAGGGTACAGCACCCTGACTCTCTCTTGGGGATCATTCTTTTCTCTCTCTCAGTTCATATGGTTCTAGTGGGGCCATTCGTACTCTGACTCCAGGATGAGCATTCTCTCCAGTTCCGCCAGTCAATCAGCACATTCTATAGCATCAGCCACAGTGACTGGTCCAGGGGTGGGCTCGTGTAACTATGGAAACTAAGAAGTCACAAGACGGGTAGAGAGCAAGCAGGAGATTCAGAAGAGCTGATGTGTAGTTCCAGTTTGCAAGCCGGGAGGCTGGGAAACCCAGCAGGAGTCGAATTATTCTGAGTCTGAAATCTGGAAAAGACTGATGTCCCAGCTCCAGATAGATAGGCGGAGTTCATCTTATTCTTGGGAGGGAGTGGGTGGGTCAGCCTTTTCCTTCCATTCAGGCCTTCAGCAGGTTGGATAAGGCCCACCCACATCAGGGAAGGTCTTCTGCCATATTTAGTCCACCAATTCAAATGTGAATGTCACCCAGACACAATCTCACAGACATGCTCAGAAGAATGTCTGACCAGTGACCGGGCACCCCGTGGCTCAGTCAGGCTGACACATAACATTATGCATCACCGCACGGGAGAACAGAGCTGAGCCTTGCTATGAGACCGATGGCTTGGTCATTGGCACCTCTAGATCTAGTCATGCCTCGTCTCCTCACACAGGTCTTTCCAGTTGCACAATCCAATAAGTCCCAGCTCTCATCCCCCACCTCGAAGGGAGGAGGGAACGCCTTGCTATCCAACATCTCCAAGTCTTTGCACAACTCTGATGAAGCTTGCAGAAGTGGGAGAGCTGAGCACATGTCCACTGTACAAAACGCATTGGCCGCACATGTGAAGGTGTGATTGCTGGTCCCCGCGTGTATCCCGCTGAGGTTAGTTTCAATGGCATAGCCCCTAAGGGCCAGCATGCTAACTCTGGGCTTCCCACTTGGCAGCACCAATAGGTACTGCAAAACTGAAATGCTTTCATCTATTTGCAATCTTTTCATAATTTCATATTTCTACATGGGTCAGTTTGTAAAACAATTTTTTCGTTTATTTTTATTTTTAAAAAATTTCAAGTAAAAAAAGTACTTGGCGAAGCAAAATAGCCCTGTGGTCTTATCCACATCCTTGAAAAGTTAACCTGTTTTTTTTTTTTTTCTGCTGCTGAGATATTTGGAAAAAGCACTCAACAGCAAAAATTAGGTCTTGAATGCCTCTTTGTATCCAGGGTCTTCGTTCAGGCTGCTATTGTATTCTTTAATCCATCCATATATACTCTTTTGCAATATAGACATGAGACTAAAAAGGCCAGAATTCTAATTACTTTCCACAGTGCTTTGTGATCCTTTAGATTTATCCATGAGTGCTGGGTCTGGATTCATTCAGAAAGGCTTATTGCTAAAAATAAGAAGAATCATCCCCCAAGTAATTAATGCAGAAAGCCCCCTCGCAGTGGAACAATACACCTTGTTTAAGGCCGAAGTCTTCTCTTTGTGCTACGAAGAGCCAAGATTTCACTATTGCCTGTTCATTTGAAACCGTGCCCAGCTTAAATGGGCCTGTACCTGCTATATATATACCTGCCTGCCTGTTGGACACATGTTAGAACATAGAACACATAGAAGGGAAGAGCATCTTTATAGGATATAACGATGGAATGGTCTTCTGGATTCCGGCGACTCAGAAAGCATTATTAGATTTTTTTTTTCTGTGCATCCTGCCTGTGTGCTGTGGGAAAAGTGGAAATAAACTAGACATGCAGGCCGTGACCTCCGGGAGCTCCCCGCTAACAGGGACGCCGGACACAAGCCTAAGGAATTCCACGATGGCTAAGTGTGGCGAAACCCACTTGCGTGGGGCTGGGATTCGCGGGGATGGGGAGCAAACGTTTGCACGGAGCAGGAACGGATACTGTGGTGATGCTTAGGCGTCCTCCTTCCCCCGATAAAACGTGCTGCCATTCTACCTTAACACACCCAGGAAAAGAGAGCGCTTCCCCCTCGTTCAAATCAGGTTTGGCTGCTGGGAACACAAAGCCATTTCTTGGTGCCTTCAAGGGAGCAAAAAAAAACATTACAAGTCTGCGAACTGCAGTGATTACAAAGAGCTCGAGGCACAAACAAGCCTCTACCCAGTGCATATGCTCCCCGGCCAGGGATAATCGAGCTCAGGTTCCACTGTGCAGGAGCAGTGTGGACGGGGCGCGCCGTGGGACAGGTGGCAGGAGGGCCTCCGCAGCCACCAAGACCCTGAGGCTCCTTTCTCCCTTTCAGAGTTTTTGGCCTCAAAGAAAAGAAGTAAATGCTTTTCTCCCTCCTGACTACTGTCACAATGAAGTAGGTGACGAATGGCCTCCCCTCCTGGCGCTGCCCGCCCCCTGGACGGTGGCATAATCTCGCCTCTGTTGTCCGGCAGGGCTTGGCCTGTCACCTGGGAGCCGAGAACAGAGCTGAGCCCGGAGCTCCGGCTTGTTGAGGGGCTGCTCACTGTGCAGACGGTGTCAGGGCCAAATGCGGCCCTTTGTCTTCACGGGAGCCGGGCAGAGCTGCCTCTGAGGGAGGGAAGACCTAGCTGCAGACCAGCCCCGTGTGGAGGAAAGGCTGTAATGGTGGCTCGCTTGGACCAAGGACCTGGTCCAGAGGTCCTGACAGTGTGTGCGACCCCTTCACTCAGGGGCCCTGTGATCAATGCACCTCCCTGAATGAATCTGGGCAGACTTGCTCTTAGAATTGGGTCGGGGTAGGTGGTCCTCAACGCAGATGGGCGTCGCTAAAATGCTGGGCCAGGTAAGAGCTCGGCACACTCTTCTTGCTCAGCACCATGGGAAAGCGACTCGCGCTGTTTGAGCACCAGCAGGCCTCCAGCTCTGTGCTGGGCGCTTTCCGAGAGCTGGGTGCTTTCCAGACGTGACTTGGTGCCTCTCACAGCCGTGCAGAAAGTGGCGCTTCTGATTTCCGTTTTGGAGACGGAGCGGACTTGGCGGCCAAGAATGTCGCCTGAAGCTCTTGCAATAATAACAAGCCTGGCAGAGGAACCAGGGTCGAGACCCAACCTTGCCAGGTTAACACCATTTTCATATGCTCCCTTCTGGAATGATCCTCGGTGACGTCAGCGACCGGGGTTGTTGTTCCTTCGGTGCTTAGCTCAGGATCAGCTCTCCTTAAATATTCACTGAGGGCCAGAGAGTGGGTTTCCATGTGTGATCTTGTGTCAAGCCTGGTGTAGACGGAGTGCTGGGACCCAGTAGATGAGACGTCCACAGACCCTTGTTGGCCCTCTGCCGTGGGAAGATGCCATGTTGGGAGCCACAGAGAAAGACACCCAGCGCAGCTACATTGCACAAACCCAGGGGACCCTGTTCCCAGGAGAAGCGTGTGGCAGAAGGAGGGTCCCCTCCCCCAGTGGGAGGGTCCTCTCCCCACTCTGTTAAAACCAGAGCAATTCTGCTTTCATAGGTTTTCTCTGTTTCAGCTCTTGGTAAGATATCATAGAAGAGCAGGTTCTGTGGTCGAAAATATAGTCGGCCTTCTTGTTCTTTGGATGTGGATGCTGAGGTCCAGGTGATTTGCAGTTCTACCTGTCTGAGATGACCCGGTGATTAGGGGCAGACCCCAAACTATCCCCCACATCATGGGGAAGAGTCTGGGGCCTCCTGCGTTCCATCCTTCCCTCCTGAGCACTGAATCGCAAGGCCTCCTCTTGGCAAGCTGTGGCTAGAGAAAGACTCTTATGTAGTAGCATCATGACAGTTAATCTGTCTTATGTGAAAACTCAAGCTTCCTTTGATAACAGTAATTGCTAACCAAGCTGTTGAGGGCTCACTTATGCCAGGACTGTTCTAGGTTGACTTTCAAGTCTTATCTCATTTAATCCTGGCAGAAACCCTATAGGAGAAGTACTACTTTATCACCGTTTTACAAAAAAACAAAACAAAACAAAACAAAACAAAACAAAACCAACAAAAAAACAAAACTGATGCTGAGTGACTTGCCCACAGTTGACCCAACTGAGAGCTGACCCCTGAGAGACCCTGGATCTCACCAAACGTTGTTTCTCCCTAAACGCTGCACTGAGCACAATAAATAATAATTCAGCCATCTTTTCTGTACATTTTGCCTTTCTTCCGGTTATGTTTTTTAAGCTAGCGAGGCGTGTTTAAAAAAAAGGGTAAACCAAGAGATCCTGTTTATTATGCAGGCAACAGTTTCAGTGATGACTTTCATATGAACCTTATCAGTGTCAACCCAGAGTTTACTAACACTTCGCTCACTTATAAACAGCCCCCCCCACCACACTCACTTTTGTGCTTATACAAAGAAGCACATGTAAACATTTCAAAACATTTCTGGTGGGCAATTAATTTTTTTTTCCTTTGGGAAACTATATGATTGATGATAATAATGAGGCAATGCATATTTTGGAGATAAATAACATGAAAATGGGTAGCTTTGGTCTCTTGCAGGAATTTTAGATACTTAGAAATTATCATTAAATTCCCGTGTTTCTGAAAGGACATTTTTTTCGCCTGCTGTGAGGAGTGTGCTCAGAGATTCCAGATGGAAGACAGGAACTGGACTCTGAGGGTTTTTTTTTTTTTTTTTTGGTTTATTTGGAAACTCTGTGTCTTCTGGAGAACAGAAGACTTTTTTTTCCTTTTTGAAACATTCTTTGTTTTTTTTTTGTTTGTTTGTTTGGTTTTTGTTTTTCTAAAGTACAGAGCTGCCCTTCTGAGAACACTTCTACAGAATGCAGGAGGCCCCAAATATCTTCCTTGTCTCTTCTGGTTTCTTCTTTCCTCTTTCTGACCTCTCGATGGGAAAAAGGGAGACTGGGAGGGTGGCCCCTGCTGGCAGGGGCTAGGAAGGAGCATGTTGCCCACAGTTTACGACCCCAGAGCTCCCAGAAGGAGCAGCCTCCTCATCCCAGCATCTTTCTGGGTCTGCTGCCATCTTTGAAATCCCCCGAGAGGTCTCTTCCAGAAGGAAGCCTGTCCACAATGGACCGATTCTCTCTAGTGACACCGAGACGACATCATTCTCCCAGGTGAACGCCAGGTGACATTGTTGGCCAAGCACTGCAGGAAAGACACCAACAATTTCAAACCTATGACCTGCAGATTGGAACGGTGCATATCGATCACCGGTTCTGAAGACCTGTCACCCTGGATTCATATGGGGTGCTGGCAGGGCTGTTAAGGCATTTACTCCCTCTCTCCTTTTCCTGGAATACGGTGGGATCACGCTTCCCCACCCCCTCTGGAGTCACGCGTGCCCACATGGCCTTGATTTGGCCAATGCAATGTGAGTGGCAGGGCCAGGAGCCAGAGTATGACAAGCCTCATTCTCTGTCCCTCTGCTGTGACAACCCAAAACATTTCAGAAGGGGAAGACTCCATCTGTGGGGATGCCCCTGCTGGTGTGTGACAGGCCTGGCCTGTGTAACATAAGTCCTCGGTGGGTGGGGTCTCGGCTCAGTATCCACCTGTGGGGAACGCCTTGACTAGGGGAGAGTTGACTAGAATAGGGGTCCCTATTCTAGACTTGCGATTACTGTGAAACCCTAGGCTGGCGGTTAACGTTGCTGTGGGGCTGCGTGATGCCTCTTTAGTATGCTTTCCGAGTGATATTCAATATCCAGGTACAGATTTGGTTTCTGCCTCTTATTAGCTGTGGAAACTTTATTAATTAGCCAAGTCATTTAACCTTCCTGAACCCCCATTTATAAATTCTAAAAGTGGGGTGCAACAAACTCTGCCTCTTTTACCACACTTTTGAGGAGTCTTATGGGCAAAGCAAGAGGATGTTGGTGGCCGTGCAGGTCAGCCTCCTGGAGGGGACAGCAGTGGCATTGCTATGTCATCATTCCTAGCTGGGAAGGGGCGGCCCACCTGCCAGCTCCTGGCGGCAGGGATGGGTGGTCCAAACATTGGCGTAGGAGGTGCATGCATCCTGGTTGGGTCAGGTGCTATGATGCTCACGGGATAGAAACTGTCTCTGAACTCAGGGTCTGAAGGCTCCGTATCTACCTCGAATAGTGCCACCTGCGGCCAAGCTCTTTTCCAAATACGAGGTGTGCCTCTTGGCTCATCCATTTACAAAGCTCCCAGAATGTCTACCTCATTTGGTTAATGCTGTACAAAATGGCATGAACAGAAGGGTCACACAGATCATAGCGCACTTGGTCTCTCTTCTGTCTGAGACTGCTCAAGGTCCCCTTCAGTCAGTTGTCCCACTGTGTGCAGCCTGTGGAGATTCCGGTCCCAAGAATCAGTCATTTTGACCGTTTCCTGGGATGCAAGGCGGCATTTATCAACTTCTGAATGTCTGTCTTTCCCAGCAGATAGAATTCCTTTCTCAGATATGGCCCCACTAATTTTTATTAAATCAGTTTTTTTGTTTTTTTTGTTCTTTTTTTTGGTCGCTGTGGAGTGGATCCTGAGTTTTGACTAGTTTTTTTTTTTTTCACTCCACTAAAATCTTCGCATACTTTGAGATCCTCCAAAGAGGCCTTTTAACTTTTACATATTTTTTTTCTTTTCAGTATAACATTTTCAGCTTTCACATACTTAGCATAACCCAGTGATTGGAAAATAACGCACTTCTTCCATTCCTTCCTTATTCCCTCCTTTCTTCTCTCCCCGACTCCTTTGCTTTCTGTCCTGTGGCGTTCTGATAAGCTCTCTGCGGACGCTGGATTCTTTGGGGAAGCTACGTGATGGACATCTTCCCAGGCCGCCCTGGGAAGGTGATGGTGGCAGCTCCCAGAGACTCATCCTTGGGTCAAGTGCCCAGAGAGCTGGTCTCATCTCCTTCTGGGAGTGTGGTTACAGAGCTTGGTGGTGATGTCAGGCCGCGCTGATGTGTGTGTCAGGCCACAGTGCACAGAGAGCCGTCCTTGCCCTGCCCTGGACCCCCCTGCCCCGGCCAAACAGTTGCAGCTTATCTCTAAGCAGATTAGAAGGCCGCTGGCTCGTCGCTGGCTCTCTGTCTGTGCCAAGAGGCCTGGCAGATCAAAGTCCCCATTACTTCACATAGCGAGTGGCTTATCTCCTGCCTGTCCTAAGACCACTGACCTCTCAATTAAGGTTTTAACAGCCATTCCTCTTTGGGGAGGAAACGCTCGTGGGATGGAGGACAGTTTACACTGCGCGCGCCCTGGTCCTGACCCCAGGGGCTCTGCGGCCTGCCGTGACCGCTCACCACACAATTAGGCGGCGTTTTCAGTTCCCTTATAAAGGGAAAAAATGTTATTTTTACCGAAAATATCTCCAAGTGTCCGAAAGCATTCTATTTTTCATGTGTAATGAGGTGACAGTGGAATTTGTTAGATGACTAGGACTTTATCAAGCTCTCAGGCTGACACGCCTCACAAATCCAGAGCTTCGCAGGGCTGTCCGAGGGGACGCTGGGCACCCCAAGCACCATGTGACCGATGCGTTCTGGTGCGTTCCGTTGCTTTCTCGTGGAGACCAGCCCCTCGCGCCCCTCCAGTTTCAGCCTCTGTGGAGTTCTGTTCAAAACATGGCCTGTTAGTCTGCGCGTTTTGGGTTGATTCAGTGGAAACTGAATGACAAAAATAGTTTGTATGCTGGCATTGAAAAATTTCCTAAAATATGTGGGCTTTTCAGATGGATGTTGGAAAAATGGTGAATTTTAGATATATAAATTTTGCTAAAGATATACATTTTGTATATAAAAGATATAAATTTTATATATAAAAAATATGAATTATATATACTCTATAAATTTTATAAAATGTATTGATTTTATATTCATAATATATGATATAGAATATATCTTTTACATATAAAATATATAAAGTAGATACATTTATTTTTGCTAGCAGATAAATTCTCTTTATTGGGTTTTTGTATCACTTACTTTGGAAGATACCATGGTATATAATGTGTCTCTCTCCTTGAGAAGCTTCTGCTGCGATTAGGGAGACAGCAACACAACAGGGTGATTAATTGTTAGACTGTGGCAATAGACTAGAGCTCAGACTCTGGGGCAGACAGACCTGGGTTTGAATCCCAGCTTTGCTCTGCTTGTTAAGACCCCGTGCACCCTCAGGAAGATTATTTAACTTCCTGAGCTTGGTTTCTTTGTCTTTAAAGTTGGAAAAAGCATCCTCAGTGCTTCCCAGGGTTGTTATAAAGATCAAATGACATAGAGCATCAAAGCATGTAGCCCAGTGCATGACATATGTTAAGGACTCAATAAATGGTAACTGCCAGTCGCTTCATTATTGTATAAATTATGAAAAATTTGTTGTAAAAGATGGGGTAGAAGTTGCTGAAAGGCAGACAGGCAGGAAGCCCTTCCTGGAGCAGACAGGAACGTAAGCTGAGCATGGAGGGGACAGCTGGTACACCCTCAGGAGCCACTGGCCAGCTGATTTCACGCCTGCCTTCGTAGTTACTCATACCTTATCTGCCTTCGAGACTTGCTGAGCATGACTGAGGAAGCCACAAAGTTAGTTTTCTGTATCTATTACAGATGAGGCTCAGTTGTCATTTCCATCATAAAATTCATGCTTCATGGATCTCATGCTTGGAATTTAAAATGACATGGGGGCTTAAACTCTACTTAACACTTTTGATTTAAAACCTTCTCAGAGAACTGGGGTTCTTAAGCTCACATGGCCGGCCGATAATACCACTGCAGACCCTACGGTGTGAGTTACCTTTGAAAGCGAATTCTGTGTTTGGTTTTGCACGGCCTTTTCAATGACAAATAGCTTTAAACAAAGAGTCATAAAAATTCAACAGTTTTAAAAGGCAAATAATCAGCCACATTTGTGTTCTCTGTGGAGGAATGATTGGTACCTTGGGAGGTTTCATTTTCATGCATTTTAATGATGACTTTTCAAAATGGTTACTTTAGGAAAGGAGAGTTTAGGGAGAGGAAGAGAAACATTTTTTAGAGGTGACTTTCTTAGCCTCTAGAGCTATATATTTAATTCATCTATATTTGTATATGAAATTTTATTTCAGTGATAAAAATGCATTGTGTACAACATCAGTCAAACGTTTTATCTTTTGGCTGATGCATCAAAGACATGCGACAGCTATATGTGTGCATCTGTTCGTAGACTGATCTGAACACGTTTTATTTAAAAATGACAAGATCACCATCCCACAGAAAGTATCTGACGGCCAGGATCAGCCAGGAATGTTAATTTTTCATTTAAAAAAAAAATGATTGTGCTGATTTCATCTTTGGAGAGAAAAGAGACCTGAAAATGCTCAGAGAAGGTTCCAAGGGAAGGTTGAGAATCTGAACCTTCCTGCAGGAGGCGCTCGTGATCTCACTGAAACGTAAAAGCTCCACCGTGTTCCGTATCATGCTGTGGACCCGTCCAGGTCGAGGCGATGGGACTGGGGAAAAGATCGTGGGGCTGCATCTTCGTGAACCTGCAGTTTTTATTGTGGGTGCGAGGACAGGACATGGGGACACTCCTTTCCCCCTTCTGGACAGACATAGGTATCTCCTATTGCCTCTTCGTCTTCATTTTCCAGGGTCCAATGAGTATATCTTTGGACCTTGGGCTACCGTCATATTTAGGCCAAGATTCTAAGATAGCTATCAGAAGGTCTAGGTGAGGCTGGTGAGAGAGTTTCGTTTCATGAGTGTGAAGTGGCTTCCTTAGACGTGTGCTGGTAATGAACCTGAACTGCTCGCAGACCCTGGTGAATTTCTATCTGCCGGGAAAAGACGTGAAAGCAAAGTAAAGCTATCCTGTTCATTTCTGAGGCTGAAGAATAATGACGATGACACTGGGCAGCTCCCTCGAGACTCCAGAGGTGGAGTCTGTTTCCCCACCCTTGAACCTGGCCCAGCTTTGTAGCAAAATGTGGCAAAATCGAGTAAGTTCTGGAGCCTTGGGCTTCAGCGGCTTTGCAGCGTCTGCCCTCTCTCTCTTAGAATGTTCTAGTCCCTGCGTAAAGAAGCCCAGGCTAGATTACTGAATGTTGACAGATCGTGTGGAGAAAGGCCAAGCTGACACCAGCACCGATGCCCCAGACATGTCAGTGAGGTCACCTTAGTCCCTCCACCCCCTGCTGAACCACCAGCTGACCATTGCTGCCTGCGATGAAATGTCAGCCCAGGCAAGACCAGTGGAACCTCCCAGTCAACCCATAGTCATCAGAAACAGCAAATCATGGTTTTAAGTTAGGGTCTGTGGCCCCTATCTGCCCAGACACATCTTTTTATAAATAAAGTTTTATTAGAATGCCACCACACTCATTCATTACGTCGTGTCTGGGGCTGCTCTCGGGCTAAACAGCAGAGTTGAGTAGAGACCACATGGCTTGCAAAGCCTCTATCCTGTCTTTCTCTTTATAAAACATAAGTTTGCCTACCCACGTTGTAAGCCATTAAGTTTTAGGGGAGTTTTGATATGCAGCAACAAATAAGATATGCAAGTTGGTGTGTTAGTCGCTGTTCTCTAGAGAAACAGAAACCAGAGGAATTGGTTCCTGTGATTCTGAAGGCTGAGAAGTCCCACGATCTGTAGTCGGCAGGCCGGAGATTCGGGAGAGCCGATAGTGTAGCTCCAATCTGAGCGAAGGCCTAAGAGCCGGGAGAGTGGATGGTGTCAGTTCCGATCCGAAAATCGGCCCCCTCCAAACCCAAGGCAAGCCTGTGTTTTAGTTCGAGAAAAGACCCAGGTTACAGCTCAACACCAGGCAAGAGGGCTTTGTCCTTCCTCCTGGGAGCGACAGCCTTTGCGTTCCCCTCAGGCCTTCGAGGCCTTGGATGAAGCCAGACCACGTGGGACGGGCCTTATGCTTTGTTCAGTCTGTCGATTCAGATGTGGATCTCACCCAGAGACACCCCCACAGACACACCCAGAGTAATGTTTGACCAAACGTTGGGCACCCTGTGGCCCAGTCAAGCTGACACATAAAATTAACCAGCACAGTCGGCATCTAAAGATAAAGGTGTCAGAGTAATGACGTTGGCTGTGGACCCGCAGGTGAACAGAAGGTGGAAAGCACACCCCATTGGTGAGGGCGAGGAAGAAGGGGGGGAAATTGCTATTGGAGCCTGGAGAAAAGGCAACCTGGGTTACGTAACGGTGGGACAATAGTCCAACACAGCCCAAGCTCGCATCCAAGGTAACTTAAAGATAGAAAATTACCTGTGGGGAAGCCGCAGATCTGAGCAAGGAAATCTGTAGACAGAATATTGAAAGTACCCACTGGCTTCTGCTCGCGATAGATACATGATCGTGTACGTGAAGAGAGAGATGAGCCAAACGAGGACTCTTTCGCTTACGAGCAGAATCGACAGGAAGTAAGAGGACACCCAGAACAGACTCGAGTAGAGAAAAAGGCTGCCTGTGTCTCTTCCTTCCAAATTAAGAGTAAGAGTTTCCAGCCCAGAACCTACTGGGGGCAACCTTGAGAGTCATCGTTTGCTCAGAAAATCCTGGCGAGCCACACGAACCGAGAACCAGTATTAGTCAGCTGTCACAATGCTCTCACTGCAGTGCAGGCAAAGAGGAGTTGGGAGTCACTGTTTTAAAACGTGGCTGACTGTCATATTTGCTACTAGAAAACTAAAATAGAGCTTGATGTTTGAACGAAAGTCTCCATGAGTTAATAAACCTTTCTTCTTCTCATTGGAAAACAAAAAAACTTTATACAAGCAGTGATGAATTTCCTTGTCACTCACTTTAACAGAATGAGGGCACACCGAAGCTATAGAAGTGTTCAGCCAGCCCCTGGGGAGTTCGTGTGTTTACTGGCGTCCTGCCCATGGCTGGGATTTATGTGAGTCACTTTGGTTTGTGTCTCTGTTTCTGTTTGTAAAAAAGGGAGCTTCTTCCCACCCCCTGTCCCAGGGCTTGGCCCAGTTCAACTCGTGACTGTCCTTAGCATGCGAAAACCGATGACTCTAAGATTAAATACCGCTTTACAGATGCTCCCGGCGTTACTCATGCTTCCTTACTAGGGTTCAACGTGCAGCTCTGGTCCTTATTGTGGGAACTTGGGCAAGTTATATAACATCTCTGAGTCTCAGCGCCTCATCTAGAGAAAATTAATCCCTGCTGCTTACAGGATAGATGGGACTATTAGAGATAATACGGGTGCACCCCTTGAACTGATTCCTAGCCTGGAATAGTACTGCTCTTATGTTTTTATGCAGACGTGAGACGTTAACATGTGTAAAGCTCTCAAAACACTGGCTTGCACATGGTAAGAGTTTGTCAAATAAAATAAATACAAATCATCGAGACCGTTGTCAGCCGTAAATGCCAGAGCTCAGGGAGTTTGCCTTCACTCGTGCACGTGAAGCACGGGATCAAAATCCTGATCATTTATGACTAAGACCAGTCATAATGCTACCATTCCCTGGCTTCCAGGCCACCCACAGGCAGTGCCAGCTGGGCGCACTGCACCAGGTGCCCTGGGGAGCGAGGGGTGAATGTAAGCAGCAGAGGACAACGTCATAGCCGTTAACTGGGAGATCTGGGGACGGTCTTGCTGAGGA
>PVKZ01004911.1:0-66445 GCA_004027375.1 Macroglossus sobrinus | reverse complement strand
TTCCTTTCTTCCTTTTTTTTTTTTTTGGCACATGGATGTCAAGTTGTTCCAGCACCATTTGTTGAAGAGACTGCCTTTGCTTCATTATAGTTCTTTTGCTCTTTCATCAAAGATTAGTTGACTCTTTTCATAGGGATCTATTTCTGGTTTCTCTATTCTCCTCCATTGATCTATTTGTCTATTCTTTCACCAACAACTAGCGATTTACAGCAAGTTTTAAAGTCAGGTAGTGTCAGTTCTCTAACCATTTTTTAATCTCTTTCAATACTCTGTTGGATTTTCTGGGTCTTTTGCCTTTCCATATAAACTTTAGAAACAATTTGTCAATATCCACAAAATAACTTGCTGAGATTTTGATTGGGATTGTACTGAATCTATAGATCAATTTGATAGGAACTGACATCTTGACAATATTGAATCTTCTTATCCATGGACATGGACTATCTCTCAATTTAGTTAGTTCTTTGATTTTTGTTCATCAGGGTTTGTAGTTTTCCTCATATAGATTCTGTATATCTTTTGTTAGATTTATTCCTACTTATTTTATTTTTAGGTGCCAATGTAAATGTTTTTTTTTTTTATTTCTAATTTCACTTGTTCATTGCTGGTATATAGGAAGTAATTGAATTTTATGTATTACCCTTGCATTCTACAACCTTTCCATAATTATTAATTAGTTCCAGGAGTATTTCATGGTTTCTTTCACATTTTCTACATGTCATCTACAAAGACAGTTTTATTTCTTCCTTTCCAATCTGTATACCTTTCATTTTCTTTTCCTGCCTTATTGCATTAACTAGGACTTCCAATCGATGTTGAAAAGGAGTGGTGAGAGTTTCTCATCATGAAGGACGATATTCGCTATAGTATTTTCATAGATATTCTTGATCAAGTTAAGTAAGTTGCCTTCTCTTCCTAGTTTACTGAGAATTTTTATCATGAGTGGGTGATGGACTTGTCAAATACTTTTCTTAATCTATTAATATGATCATGTAGTGTTTCTTTTTTTAGTCTGTCGATATGATGAATCATATTAATCGATTTTCAAATGTTGAGCCTGCCTTTTATGCCTGGGATTAAGGTCATGGGGTCAAGGTGTATAACTCTTTTCATACATTGTTGGATTTGATTGGCTCATATTTTGTTGAAGGTTTTTGCATCTAAGTTCATGTGAGATATTTGTCTCTAGTTTTCTTTTTTTTGTAATGTCTTTGTCTGGTTTTGGTGTTCGGATAATTCTGAGCTCATAGAATGTTATTAATTTCTACTCTAATTCTTATTATTTGATTTTTTCTTTTTAGTTTGAGTTTAATTTGCTTTTCTTTTTGTAGGCTTCTAAGGTGGAAACTAAGACGATCAACATTAGATCTTTCTTCTTTTCTGATATATGATTTCAGAGCTATAAATCTTCCTCTAACCACTGTTTTTGTTATATCCCACACATTTTGATAAGCTGCGTTATTTTCATTTAGTTCAAAATATTCTAAAATTTATCTTGAGATTTTTTTTTTTTTTTTTTGGCACACATGTTATTTAAAAGGATGTTGTTGAATCTCCACAACTTTGGGGATTTTCCAGTCATTTCTCTGTTAATGATTTCTAGTTGAATGCCATGTTGTCCATGAGAAGACATGGCATGATTTCTATTCTTTTAATTGTGTTAAAGTCTGGTCTATGGTCCATAATCTTGGTGGATGTTTCGTCTACCTGGAGAAGAACGTGTTCTGCAGTGTTGGATGTAGTCTTTCGATGTAAATTATATTCGGCTGGTTAGCGGTGCTATCGAGTTCAGCTATGCCCTATAGGTCTTGTCTGCCTGCTGGATCTGTCCTTCTCTGTTGGAGGGGTGTCGAAGTGTCCAGCTCTGATCATGGATTGATCTTCTTCTCCCTGGAGTCTGTCCATTCTTGCCTCGTGCAGTTTGATGCTCTACTGTCAGGCACACACACATGAAGGACTATTGTGTCTTCTCGGAGAATTGATTCCTTTGTCATGATTAATGCCCTTCATGATCCCTTCTAACTTCTTGCTTTGAAATCTGCTGTCTCTGAAATGAATATGGCTATGCCTGATTTTTTTTTTTATTAATTATATGTTTAGTCTTGTGGGTGTGTTATTATTACTACTAATTCTAAGCCCACTCGGAGAGATGAGGACCCCTCTGGACCCTTGTTTTTATGTTCTTATTGATAGGATGCATTAACTGAAAGGTGAGTGTCGATCTCAAGAGAGTCAGGGTATTTTTCCTCTTCAGTTCAATCAGCGTGAACCACTTAGCAATTCCCTGTAAATAGCGGTGTTCACTTTGGCATCAGCTTTCAAATGGGTTGTCTTCATCCAGGGGCCCTTTTAGGAAGGACTGCATTCTGAATTTATCCTAAGGTAACTCATTATGCATATGAGTTTGAGTGATTTAAACCAGAGTTAATACCTTTATCTCTTCTATGCTGATTGCTCTCACCCTCCCTTTTCTCCACCCCCACGTGGCCTTAGAGGCAGGAGGCCCGGATGGGGAGGTCGTTCTGAAGTGCACACAACCCCTGTGGCTTCCTTCAGTCTCGATATCACCTTCAACACACCGTTTTATTTCATTTGACCAAGCACTGCCCATTTATAACGGGCATTTCAGTTTCGCTTCCATTCATCAGGGACACACACACACACACACACTGGAAGGAATCACGGAGTCTCCTGCAAAACCATCCTGATCTGTCTGTGCTGCTTTCTGTCCCCCTCTGTGTCCCTAGGTAAGTGTGAAATCGGCTGGGCCTACTACTGCACGGGAGCAGGGGCCGCCACCGCCATCCTGCTGTGCACGTGGCTGGCTTGCTTCTCCGGCAAGAAACAGAAGCAGTACCCATACTGAGACGGAGCCACCGGGAGCAAACAGAGGAGGAGATGGGCTGAAGGGGCGTGGAGGTACCGAAGCGTCCAGCAGCTTTCAAAAGGCGGAACAGCGGTTCTAGTCCATACGATGCTAACGAGATGAAACCCAATGGACTCAGACACATTACATTAGGGAGAAGGGTTGTGCAAGATTTGGAAACGAGATGAAGAGCATGGAATGACAGAGGAAAATGGACCAAAGCTAAAAACATTGCAGGGGTGTTAGGTGTTTCTATCCACAGAGTGTGGTTCATGTGGAATGCATTCGCCCCCAAAACCAGTCTGTACATGCAAACGAGGGCTTTCGTTTCGTTTTTAAGAGAAAGACTCGGAGACTCAAAAGGGCTAGCAGAATCAGTGTTCTGTGGGGGAGCGGGGTAACGCGAGATGCTCCCTGCAGATCATGGCGCTTCCGAAAGCACACAAGCACACAGACACGCATGCATGCATCCTTGCACCCGCCACGTTCACACATCACATCGTCACGAGGACGGGGCACGAGGCTGGTGGTGCATCACTCCTCTGTTTTCTTTTCAATATCCTTTTAAAATACAGTATTATCACTTTATAGAGCATACATTCAACCTAATAAACGGACCAATAAGCCACTCTATCAGTATCTCGTATACCCCGCATTAAACTCTTTACGCCTCGATACGTTTCATTGTTGATGCAGACCTTAGCGTCATGCCTTTGTATTTCAGTATTGCTCACAAATAGGTTATATTCCTCTGAGTAGCTTCTGCTCTGATATTCTTAGGAAGCAAAGGGGCATATTTCTGTCCAGTTTCTAGTCCTTAGCTCTTATTTTCTTTCGTCTGTTATTGGACTGTGCTGTACCACGTTTATTTCAAGATTCATTTTGTACAAAACAAAAAGTGCTATCTTGTTTGTATCTGAAAGCTCCGTGAATAAATTCTCTTTGATCAATAAATGAGTCGTAGTATTCCTTCAGTTATTGGGTTTGCTTTTTTAGTTTTGTAAATAGAGCTTTTCAACTCCAGCAGTCCTATACATTTCCCTCTTTCTTTTAAGGCCTCCCATTAATTCGCTGGATAACCAGCCAGCCAGGCATTATTCACAGGTTATTAAAGGTCAGTAAGGTGTACTTCCTGCTTTCAACTTACATTCTTTGCAACCAGAATTCTAGCTTCCTGTTCATTGTACCCTAGTCACGACCAAATTCTGATGAGAGGAGAATTGCATGTCTCTTTGGGATTAAGCTTGGGACTATGGGCCACATTCAGACATGATGTAGGACAATGAAGCCAGGTCACAATTCGGGAGGTGTCGGGGCCAGCAGTCTCCTGGATGAGGGCAGTCCTCATGGGCTGCCAGTGACTTACTGCTCCTTTACAGCAGTACTTCTGTGCCAAGGGCAAGTTCACGCCTCTCTCTTTCAGGGATCTAGGCCATGTGAGAAAGATCATCTCACACTCCCGACCCCCACATAAAGCCTGGACTAAAGAGAAAGATTTTGAGCCTTTCAGAACCCCCTAACAGAGCCAGCTCTTTCAGGGGCAAAGACTGCACACTGGATAATGGAGAGATTCTTTTATCAGGTAACGCTGGGTTATTGCGTCAAATCCTTAAAACTTCAGTTTCAATTAGTTTCTAAATGACAGACTTCTCGTATCTGGAACATGAGCATTCTGGCTATTTAAACGTGTAAGTATAGTTTCTGTTCTATCTACATATTTATCAATCAATTCAAACATCTGCATATCACACTTGTTCTGGTAAAGTACCAGGGTGAGGACTCACGCTGCCCCAATAGAAAAATACAAGAATCTGGCTGATAAAACAGATTTGCTGACAACCTTGTCCTTTTTATGTAGTCTTTGTGACTTTAGACATTAGTGAACCTCGCAAGATCCAAAAGGGGGTCACTCCGATGTGATGAAGTCAAATGTAAACCTTTACGTCTCAAGTTCTGACTGACCATGTGTGTTTTGGGTCCAAGATATCCCAGCATTTCATGAGGGACATCTAATTTATTAAGAAGGATATAGACTGCTTTTCCAATGAAAATCAGGATTCTTGAAATTATTCTCAATAATACAAATCTGTGAAAAGTATATATTCGTGGGCTGCTTACCGATGTCCACACTCTCACAACCTCAGACAGCTCCCACTGCTTGTACGTGCTTGTGAGGTAACTGGGGAGTTTTCCTTGTTTTCAGGAAAAGGGAACTAGATGCCAAGAAGTTAATCGATGAAATTGAATGGACTCTTCCAATTTTCAACATATTTATTTGTGCATTTGGGTAATAAATAGTTCTTGAGCATCTAATTCTTGATAGGCATTTTGCTAGGTATAAAGCACTCCATAAAACATGATCTCTGCCCTTAAGTTGGTCCCAAACTTGTAGGGGAAAAGGGACAAGAACATGAGTAATTAACACATCCTATGGTGCCAGCTGACTCTCAAAGATAGGAAGGAAGTTTGCCCCAGATAAAATATCCTACATAGACAAATTTAAAAGGCATAAAGAAAAAAAAGATGCTAAATTATAACTTGCTGCTTTTCAAAAGACAGCATCAAGAAAATGAAACCTTAAGCCCAAGCCTGGAAAAGTTCTGTATCTGGCAAAGAACTTATATTTAGAATACGTAAATAATAAAATTATTTGAATAATAAATAGACATGAATAATAAAAAGACAACTCAGTTTTTGAAATGTATAAAACCTTGGGATATTTCACAGACACACACAAAAAAGATATATAAATGCCACCAATCGCATGGAAAGATACTCAACATCATTAGTCAAGAAGACAGTGTAACTTAGAGCCACGAGAAAACTCCACTTCACAATCACTAAAATGTCTACAATAAAAATACCGACAACTCCGCATGTCGCCGAGGATGGAGTCGCTTGGAGGACCACTGGGCAGTGCGAAGACCCGTAGGCAAAACGCACACAGGGTGATAGAAATCAGAACAATGGCGAATGCGGGGTGACTGACCGGTGAGGACCCAGCAGCTTCCCGGGCTGATGGAAATGTGCAGTGTGTTAATCAGGGTGGTGGTTACACGTACGCGTGCCCGCGCCAGAGTCCACTGATACGTGTCACCTGCGCTCCGCTCTTTGTAGTATGCCATGTGCACCTGGACAAAGAGAGAAGGGACAAGTCCTTAGAGGCTACCCGCTCTGCGTGTCGTCTCACGAGGTTGCAGGGAGGGGTGAGGCGAGGGAGGGGCGAGAAGTGCTTTGTGCGCCTGCGCAGAGGACTGACCCTGCTCCTGTAGGCCGTGGGCGGGTTTGATGGGGTAAGGCATGCCTACCTATGTGCTTAGAAGGGTCCCTGGAGCGAGAACGGTGAGTCACAGGTGGCAGCGCTGGGGAGAGGAATTGTCACAATGTGTTCATCTCACCAGCAAAGAGCTGCTGGATACCTGTGATCACCTACTATGGTGACGTCACCCAGGTGAGAGTGATAAGGCCCCCAATGAGGCCAAGTTCGTGGAGGTAGAGAGGATGGGACAGAGGAGAGAGCCTAAGAGGACAGAATTAAGAGATCTTTGGGCTATAGAGGGACAAGGGTAGAGGTGGCTCAGGTCTCCAGTGTGGCCATTGGGGGCAGGCACATGCCACATACAGTGACAGGATAGGAAAAAGAATATGACTGTAATCAAGGACTTGTTTGGTGTGAGATGCCTCTGAGGTATCCAGGTCGAGGTGCCCAGTGAGTTGTTGAAAATTAAGGCCTCAGTCTCAGGAGAAATATCGGGTTTATAGATAACAGATGTGGGTGACATCGGCTAATAGTTAGTCTTAACAAGAATTGAATACAGAAGGCCCTTGAGGAACACCATCGTTTAAAGGCTAGGAATGATCCCGCTGGAGGAGCGATCAGAGGCGGAGGAAACTCAGAAGTAGGTGTTGCCACAGACAGCAGTGGAAGAGAAGAGAGTTTCAGGGGGAGGGAATTCTTGACAGCATTTATGGCAAACGCCTTGGGGGAGTCAAGGTATGCTTATGTGATTTGGTAACTAGAGGGGGAATAATGACCTCAGAAAAGAACAATTTTGGTAGAGTAGTGAGGGTGGAATTGAAATTGGGGTAAAAAAGTGAATAAGAGATAAAGACCATGACAGTCAGCCCTCCGTATCTGCAGAATTCAACCAACCGTGGCTGGACAATGTTAGAATCAAAAGAAGTTAGGTTGTTGCTGACGTGGACTGTGTAGTTGGCCTAGGATGGTTATGTTTGTACTGAACATGGTTTTTTTTTTCATCATTATTCCCTAAACAATACAGCATAAAAACTATTTACATCGCATTACATCCATTTATCAGGTGTTAAAAGGTATATACGGGAGAATGTGCATAGGTTACATGCAAATATAACACTTTTATATAAGGGGCTTGGGCATCTGTGGATTTTGGCATCTCTGCAGGAGAAGGGGCGTCCTGGAACCAATCTCCCACAGATAAGAGGAGAGACTATATGGGGTGATCCTTCAAATAACTTAGCTGAGGTGCGGGGGAGATAAAATTGGGAGTTTCTGTTTGGCGGGTATAAAAATTACCATTATATGAGGTAAAGATGCTCTTACAATCCACCCTGCAACACACCACCTGCCGTTAACAGTAAGATATCGGGCACTTAAAATTCATTACCGTGCTAGATCTCATGTTAAGTGTTCTTAGCACGCGCACGTGTGCGCATGCCCACACACGAGGAAACTCTGGGGTGTGATGGATGTGTTTATTGCCTTGGTGGTGGTGGTGGCATCAGAGGTCTATGCTTACGTCCAAACTTATCAGATTGTATGCTTTCAATATATGCAGCTTTTTGGTATGACTCATATCTCGTTAAGTTGTAAAAAGAGAAAGAAACTTAACTGTGAAGGAAAGGAAATAGATGGAGATGAGTCCATATTTTTGTGACTAGCAAGAGGTCATTGCAAAAACTTGGCAATCCTTGGGGGCCAGAGAGAATTTTTCAGAATCGCATATGTTCACACCCTCTTTGATTCAGGTTTGTCTCATGAAGTGACACGGGTGTCTCAAGAGATCATGGGACAGAGACTGCCAGCTTTCAGAAAGCCCACAGGACCTAGAAGAAATCGCGATACCTCGAGAGCAGTTTCTGAGGAGACAGAATTCGATTCACGCCCTAGGTCTCTGCAAGAGGGTGCCACAAACAGGGCCACTGGGACCAACGCATGCAAAGCGGGGTCAATGAGAAAATAATTGATCTTTCTCGGGAGGAGTTTACTAATTGCAGAAAGAAGACAGTATTTTCATGATCCAGGCCTTCTTTAGTTCTGTGGTTCCAGTGCTTATCTTAGCCTTGTGGGCTCCCGTGGTGGTTAAACGTTCATATCTGAAAATAAATGTTTGGCAGCATGAAAATGAGAATATTTTTCATACGAACGAGAGCAGAGATAGAATGTCACGCTAGGAGACCATCTGTGGCCGCTCAGGAGCTACATTAGTTCCACCAGCAAGTGCATCTCGAAACTTCCCTTTTGCATTTTGTTTTTAACTTTTATCATTGTCGTTTCTCTGAGACACAGGGAAATATTGTTTGTCCTATTTTGAAGATCACGCTGTGCATTCTACGCACGGCCGCCTGAGGAGCTTAGTTTGGCTCGGCCAGGAATGCTTTCTGATATCCTGGTATTTTCCTTTCGATCATATTGATTCACTCAAAACAATGTTTACTGACTGCTTATCACGCATCCCACACTGCCATAGGACCAACCATCGACAGATTTTACCTATAACTATGGCCTTTAAGTTTTTCTATTCATTTAAATTATTTAAAACAAACACTCTTTGTTACAACTTTATAAGCATACGTTAGACCAGAGTACCAATAAAAATATTTTTAAATGACTGTTTAACTTGCAGCACGCACAGAAATAAGCTTCATCAGGAGAGACTTTCTGTGAGGGCTGTCTGTTTTTCTGCTCATCTCTGGGATGAATGATCTTTTCCTCAAGGTGAATTAAGTGGTTAGTTTCCAAACCACGTTACTGACAAATACCAGGCCTTTAACGAAGCCTTGGGATTCAAGAAAAGAGGTGACACAAGAGATGAGTAGGTTAGGGACCGTTTTCAACACAGGACCTTGATTCTGTCGTTTGGCTAAAACTTCACGCCTACCTCAGCGATGATGGAATTTGGACCTGAAGGACCCAAGCTTGAATCTTGACTCTATCATGTGCTAGTTGTGTGAACGTGAACCCACCACGTATGCTTGCTTTCCTCATGACTGTCCTGAACTTGAACAATAATCCTACCCTTTTACGAGGTTGTTTTGAGGATGACACAAGACAATCTGTGGCAAACTCTCTGTCATTCTCAGCACACGGTAAGTGCTCTATACATATTGTTTTATTGTCATTATTTTTTTTTATTTCTTTCGCTCCGGGCCCTGGGATTCTGACTGATAGTACAGTCCCAACGATGACAACATCAAGAAGAGGGACGAAACTCTAGATTTTATAGAGCATCTCAAAACACAGTTTCTGATCCCTGCCTTCAGCTTCTCCTGAAGCCCTGTTGATGACTTTTTTTCCGTGGAAGCTCGGGGCATGGCTCTTGCTCATTTAGTGAGTCTTTTGTGTGGCCCACATTGCTCTGTCCTGTGAGGTCTGATACACTTTAGAACGTCTTCTTGCAAAACACAGGTCTCTAAGTCCCGACTCTTTACTTGCTTATTTCTCGGCAACGTTTCTCCTTCCTAACAGTTGTCCTGAAAACAGTGTTGGCTGTGGTTTTGCTGCTGCGGTTCTCGGAGATTCTAAGCTGCATCTTCCAAACCTTCATCCGTGCTCCCTTCGGCACCTGCCTCCTCCGCATTCTATCTCTTGTCATGATGAGAAGGGGACTTCGTATTTCTTTGGCAAGAAACATTTCAATTTGCACATGCGCAAAATGATGTATGGATAAAGTTTTCATTGAAGTATTCTCAAAAAATAGCAAGAGTCTGGAAACGATTTTAATGACCATCAGCATGTAACTCAATTAATTATGGTACATCTGAATTTAGGAAATGATACAGCCACTTAAAAGGACCTCCAGGGGCTGGACAGAATAGGACAGAATGCAGGAGAGCTGATAGGATATGCTAAGGTTTAAGAACATTTCAAAAGAATATATATGGATTTGCTTCATATGGATGGACTATCTCTGGAAAGATAAATAAGAATCTTAGGAAACCAGTTGCTTCTAGATAAGAGACAACAAGAGGAGTGCTCTGGTAACTGTAGTACCTATTCGAAAATAATTTAAAATAATACAGAGATTGTTTTCAAATGTATACCCCAGATATGAGATGGAAGGTACGCCCCTTGCCAGAACCTATAGAAAATAAACCTGTCAATTCCATATTCTATTAGCGTTTAAAGCCGTCTCCCAGATATTTGCAAATTCCAGGAGGAAGGATGTTTCTGTCGGCGGCTTCCTGCCTTTGTCCTTTATCTCTTTGACTCTGACGTGATACCCAGCTTCGCTGCTTCTTCCGTTTCTAAACAAACAAACGCATTTATAAGTTGTCTCCATCTTACTGAAGACCGGACAGGTGGAGGTGGAAAGGGGTTGACAATACAGCATCTCAAACAACTAAAATGGAGCGGACGGCTACCTTCCTTGAGCTGCCCTTCCTCTGTGGGGTTCCCGAACCCCAGCATCCTGCTGTCTTCGCTGGGCGGCCCCCTCTGTCTCCTTCCTTTCTTTAAAAAGCAAAAGAAATTCTTTTTCTCTCCTGCGTAGTACTCTGTGTTCTATTTCATTACGTAAGTGTGCCATTGATGCACACTTCAGTTAGCTCATCAAAGTGTTTTTCCAAACGAAAGCAGTCTTACCTGCAAAAAAAGTTTTGCTCTTCGTTCTAAAATGACATAAATGCCACATATTTTCTAGAGCAGCCACGCCCCAATCGTGGTGATTTATGGGCTCCAAAACGCAGAGTTCAGAGGCTGCCGTTCTTCGGGGCCTTCTCCCTGTCGACGCCATCGTCCACCCGGGGGCTCTCGTGTCTTCCTTCCCGCCTCAGTCCCATCTAGTCCCCGAAAAGATGTACCCCTTCAACCCCAGCTCTGCTATCCATTACGTATGCAGATCTCCATTCAGCAAACTCACACAGAGAGCAAACCCGGTCTCCAACCCTGAGTTCGTAATCTTTCTTCCCAGGCAGCTCTGTCCCCCGTGTCCCTTGTCCCCGTGTGTCACTGCACCATGGACCAAGTTGCTCGGGCCAGAGTGCTTGGTCACCCTTGCTATGCCCGTCCCCTCGTCCGTGCCACGCCCGCTCCCGAGGCAGACCTTGTCCCCAGCTCAGATCCAGGGGTCGCCGCCTGACCCAAGCCAGTTGGGCGAGTGCTCGTTCGTGCCACCGTCACAGAGGACTCTAGTTCGGGACTTCTGGGGATCACTGAGAGCTGTGTGTTTCCTCCTTCACACGCTTGCCACCAGACGGCGTGTGGCCATAGAGCGAGCCTCCGGCCGGATTCTGCCACCCGTACAAACATGCGTTTGCACGTCAGCGCAGAAACTGTCACCCGGCCTGTTCTCCCCTTACCTGTCCTTCAGACACTTGCAAAAGTCCCCAGCGAGAAAACTTTACCTGAGCAGATGTGACGATACTCTAGAACCAGGATTCGGCGTCTCTCTTTTTGGCCCAGAACCCTCTGTGACGTAACGGGACACTTCAGAGCATCCCTTCCCAGGGCCAGGCTGCCATGCCTCGGGCGAGGGAGGCCGCTGGGCCCCCCAGATTCTCCGAACGCTGTCCATGCCCAGGCACAAGCGGGTGCATAACTGACCACGGTCAGGTCGTGAATTTTGAATGCCGCTCCTTTCTTCAATGAAATGTTCCTTCTTTCATCCTACGCCAACGAACAAACTCCCCAGTGTGGGTTTACTTGTGACATCTGAAGATAACTCGTAGCCGCCTCTGGTGAATGGAGAGCTGATGACAGTAGGTCTGATGTTTAGGTACGTCTAGGGTGGAGAATTAAATTTATATCATTTGCCAGGAGGTGCATGTACATAATACTCTGTGTTGTATAACACACACACACACACACACACACACACACATACACACACACGCACACTAACACACACACACATCCCTTCTCATCTCCACTCTCCTGATTCATCGTCCCAAGCCTTCCCTCTCCTCTGAGCCCGTTTCACGCTGCTGAGAGGTCAGGGTGTGAAGCCACGGGGCTGACCCTCCCCCTGCTCCGTGATGCCACACGCGTCCCTCGTCCTCCCTGGTTTGCGTGCGTCTGGCCACCTGGTCCTTCGTCACTCTCCATGTCGATGTGCTTAGCCATGGCGGCCTCCTGTCAGTCCCTTCAGCCGCTCGAGACACTGTGCTTCGTAGTATTTGAACTTCCATCCTCCCTGCAGAGAACGTCATTCTCCACTCAGCGGTCCCCAACCTGTTTGGCACCGGGGGCCGGGGCTCCTGTGAGCATCCAGCGCCTGAGGGTCTGAGGCGGAGCTGAGGCGGGGATGCTGGCGCTGGGGAGTGGCTGCAGACACGGATGAAGCTTCTTTACTTGCTTGCCCACCAATCACCTCTGGCTGTGCAGGCCACGGGACCAGTACCATTCTATGGCCTGGGGCTTGGGGACCCCTGCCCACCCCTCTAACTAAACTCTCTGCAGGATCCAGCCCACAGCTTTGCTGACCCCTCCCACCTCAGACGAGGTAAGCCTGCTGGCGGACCCTCCTCTGTGTTGCAATGAGTTAATTGTCTAATGTCTGTCACTTGACCATCGTCCTTACAGGGACAAGGTTTGTGTCTTTCTTACTGAACAATGCCTTTGTCTCGTCATTAGTATTCAAGGAAGGTTCGCTGCACGACTGAGTGGGTTTAACAGCTGTATCGTATTCGGGAGCTTCCGCCACATGCTTACTTACGTTGTGTTTCCAGTGGGAACATAGATTTGTTTATAGTTATGTTTGTTATCGATTTTTCAGTGAGATTTTTTTTGATGTCCTTTGAAATCTAAATCCTAAATTCTCCTTATCTGCTGGCTTCAAGTGTTCGTGGAGAAGAAAAACAATATTTAAGACAAGAATGGATACAAATAATTGCACGCTGTGTCTAGAATTAGATTCTTTATCATTTTTTTCAGCGGGGTTTTCTGCAGAAAGCGTGGCAGGGGGCAAAGGTGGGGTGCCGGAGGACCCTAAAACAAGAGCCACAGGAAGTTTCCCAGTAAACTAGTTTGGAAACTGTGCTGTGAACTAACTCCGTTTGGGGAAATCCCACACAGTACGAAATCCATGTGTCTATTCTGCTCCAGTGAACGCAGATGAACAAGTATGAACACTAGTTGTTTATATTGCAAAATTTGGGTTTTAAAACAGCATTCTATGGTGTCTTGGAGGCAATAAAAGAGAGCATTTATTCATTGAAAGATTTCCAGTAATTTCTCAGGCATTAAAATAATCATACAATTTTCTCCCTATTGTGTTGCTTATTAACAATACAGATGCTTGGCCAAACTCTCAGACATTGTAAAATTATTATTTAGTTTAGTTTAGTTTAGTTTCCTGTATACAGAGCAGTTGTTAGACATTTATATAATTTAAGAAGCGATCCCCCCCCATTAGTCTAGTAGACTGCCCACCTGGCACGATGTGTGGTTATTACAATATTACTAACTATGTTTCCCATGCTGTGCTTGCATCTCGTGACAGTTTTGTAACTGCTGATTTGTGCTTCTTCATCCCTCCATCTTTTTCACCCATGAAGCCATGTGGTCCAGGTCTTTTGATTTTTGGAAGTCTTCTGATTCCTGATTCAATTTTGTTGGTGGTAATCGGCCAGTTCAGATTTTCTGTTTCCTCTTGACTCAGCCTTGGGTGATTGTATGCTACTTGGCATGTATCTATTTTTTTTCCAGATTGTCCAATTTGTTTGGGCATGTCATTGCTTATTGTATTTTCTTATCATATTTTATATTTCTGTGGGATTCATAGTTACTCCCCCTCTTTCATTTTTTATTTTATTTATATGGGTCCTCTCTCTTGTTTTCTTGATGAGTCTGGTTAAAGGTTGATCAATTTTGTTTATCCTTTCGAAGATAGAAAATTATATTGATCTTTTGTGTTGTTTTTTTAGACTCTAGTTCATTTATTTCCACTCTGATCTTTATTATTTCCTTCCTTTACTCATTTTAGGTTTTGTTCTTTTTCTAGTTCTTCTAAATGTGAGGTTCAATTGTTTATTTTGGATGTTTCTTGCTTTTTGATGTGGGCCTCCACTGCTATGAATTTCCCTCTTAGGATTGGTTTTGCCCTGTCCCGTTAGATTTTGAGTCATCATGTTTTCATTTCATTTGTCTCTAGGTTTCTTTTGATTTCTTCCTTGATCTCATTGTTAACCCATTCGTTGCTAAGAGCATATTATTTAGCCTCCATGGGCTTGTGTATTTTACAGTTTTTTTTCTTGTCGTTGATGTCTAATTTCATACCATGTGGTCAGAGAAGATGCTGGATATGATTTCAACCTCCTTAAATTTATTGAGATTTGTCTTGTGACCTAACATGTGGTCTACCCTTGAAAATGTTCCACGTGCTTTGGAGAAGAATGTATATTCTACTGCTTTGGGGTGAAATGCTCTGAACATATCAATTAAAGCTATCTGGTCTTGAGTGTCATTTAAGGCTGCTGTTTCCTTGTTGATCTTCTGTCTGGAAGGTCTGTCCACTGGTGTCAGCGGGGTGTTAAGTCTCTTACTATGAGTGTATTACTGTTGATCTCTCCCGTTATGTTGCTCAATAATTGCTTTATATACATAGGTGCCCCTATGTCTGGTACATATTTGTTTACTAGGGTTATGTCCTCTCGTTGTATTGATCCCTTTATTGTTATATAATGCCCTTCTTTGGTTCTTAGTGTAGCCTTTGTTTTAAAGTCTCTTTTGTTAGATTTAAGTGTTGTTACTCCACTTTTTTTTTCCTTTTCATTTGTGTGAACTATCTTTTTCCATCCTTTTGCTTTCAGTTTGTGTGTGTTGTTTGATCTGAAGTAGGTCTCTTGTAGACAGCCTGTTATGGGTCTTGTTTTCTTATCCATTCAGCTACACTATGTCTTTTGGTTGGAGCATTTACATTTCAAGTAATTATTGATAGGTACATAGTTATTGCCATTATTATTTATATTTATGTTGTTTTCTTCCTCTTCTTTTTTTTTTAAGGTAAAGCAACCCTTGGCTGACCTCACAGATTGCAAGAAACTTTTCAGCTTACAATCTCTTATTTTTTTTTAATTTTTCACACCTACAACACCTGGTCTTCCTAGGTGGTCTCCTATACAAATACTAATTAGGCCCGACCCTGCTTAGCGTCCGAGATCAGACAAGATCAGGCCTGTTTAGGGTGGCATGGACATAAGTTATCTCCCTTCTTTTTTTTAACATATGTCTCCTTAACATCTCTTATGCTACTGCCTTGTTGGTGATGAATTCATTTAGCTTTTTTTCTGTCTGGGAAGCTCCTTCTCTCACATTCCATTTTAATTGATAGCCTTGCTGGGTAGAGTAGACTTGGTTTTACGTTCTTGTTTTTTTATCATTTTGAATCTATTGTGTTAATCCATCCTGTCCTGTAAGGTTTCTGTCAAAAACTCAGCTGACTTTATAATAGCAGCACCCTTGTATGTAATTAGCTGCCTTTCTCTTGCTGCTTTTAAAATTCTTTTTTTGTCTTTAACCTTTTGCATTTTAATGATGATGTGTCTTGGTTTGAGTCTGTTTGAGTTTCTCTTGTTTGGGACTCTTTGTGCTTCTTGGATTTGTATGTCTAATTCCTTTGCCAGGTGAAGAAAATTTTCTATCAGTATTTCTTCAAACAGGGTCTCAATCACTAGCTCTCTCCTCCTTCTTGTACTCCTACAATACTGATGTTTATACTCTTGATGTTGTCCCAGAGGTCTTTTAAACTTCCTCATTTTTAAAAAAATTTTTATTTTCTTTCGGCTCTTCAGATTAGGTGTTTTTGCTACATTGTCTTCAAATTCACTGATGTGATCCTCTGCTTTATCTAATCTACTGTTGATTCCTTTAGTGTATTCTTCATTTCAGTTATTATATTCTTTATTTCTGATTTTTTAAAAATAGTTTCTATGTCTTTTTTTATGCTTACTATCTCTCTGTTGAAGTTCTTGCTGAAAACATCTATTCTCCCCCTAAGTTCTTCGAGTATCCTTATAAGCAGTGTTTTGAACTCTGTATCTGGTAGACTCTTTGCCTCTATTCCATTTAGTTAGGTTTTTTTTTTCCTGGAGTTTTCTTCTGTTATTTCATTTGTGGCATGTTTCTTCATTCACTCATCTTAGTTGCCTCTCTGTGTTTGTTTCTATGTATTGAGAAGGTTTATTACGTCTCCCACCCTTGGTGAGGTGGCCTTATGTAGTAGGTGTCCTATGTGGCTCAGGGGCCCAGTCTTCCTGATCACCTGGGGGCTCTGGGTGTGTTCTGGGTGATCTTCCTGATCACCTGCCCCAGGGGCTCTGGGGGTGTTCTTTGTGTGGGTTGTGTGTGTTCTCCTGTTGTAGCTAATCCTTCCTTAACTGCTGTCAGCATGTCAGTAGATGGGATTGACTCGTGGGCTGACTGGGCGTGGGGACTGGCTATGCCCACAGGGTATATACACTGCTGTGTGGGGGCTGATTCCTCAGAGTGGGACTCACCCCAGCAGGCTCGTGTACTTATTGAGACCACCCTTTGGGTGTGCTGCTTATGGGGTGAACAGCCAGGTCGTGCTCCATTGTAGTCTGACACTAGCTTCCCGGTAAGTGGGTTCTGTGGCCCCTGGGGTGGGGGCCCTGTGTAGGCCAAGGTCAGCCGCTGCCTTTGATGTTTCAGTGCTACCTGATAGGAGCTACAAAGCAATCCATAAACTGTTGCTGCCTGTGCTGGATCTGGAGGCAAGTGGGAGAGACCATGCCGCCAGCTGAGGCCGGTTATTCCCAGTCCTGGGCCTGAGGTGGCTTAGCAAAAGTCCCGTGTACCTCAAGGTCTCAGGCTGCCTGCCAGCTGCCCGTAAGTCTCTGCAGCTGGAAGAGCCTTCAGGTGGTACGTGAGTTGGTTGGGGCGAGGACCCAGGGAGTCACCAGGTTAAGCTAGCAGATTTCACCTGGCTAATGCAGAATCCGTTTTCATGCCAGTGCTGAATCTGTAGCCTCCTCTAGAAGTCTTAAATCCCAGCAAGGCCAGCCACTGCCACCTCAGGCCCTCAGACACCCGAGATCCGTTCAGTCAATACCGTAGCTCAGGCCTGGGCTTGTGGCCTGCCACCAAAAGTCTCTCCCAGGATACATGGGCAGCATGTGGACCTAACAAGCTGAGGGCTGCTGTTTGCTGTCCAATTCTTGGCCCAGGGAAGGCACAGCTGGCAATGGCCGCCACAGGTAATTTGTGAGTTAGGTGGAGTGGGGTCTCAGGGAGACACAAGGTGGGGCGGGCCGATCCCAGCGGCCAATGAGGATTCAGAATCGGCCAGGTGGGGGAGAGGTGGAGGGCGGGGGCTCACAGGTAAGATGGCGCCGGTTGCTGACATCACTGATGGAGGCTCACAAAGGAGAATTAGCAGCTGTCCCTCCGGCCCTTGCCCAGCACCACACAACTCAGTCCTTCCCTGAACATCTCTGGCACCTCCACAGCTGCTGACCCTTCGCTGGAGCCTAAGGTGAGTGTCTGCGAGTGGCGAGTCTATGCGCCGGCCCTTGAAGGGGGTGCCTGGGTTTTCAGGTCTCTTCCATCCCACCCAGATGACCAGAAGGGTCAGGTGCCCAGTGAGTTTTACAGTTAGATTTTGTAGGAGCTCCTCTCCCTGGGACTGGAATCTCAAGCTGGGGAGCCCCTGTGTGGGACTAGGACCCCTCACTCCTTCAGGGGGGCCTCTGCAGTCATGATCAACCACCACCCATGGGTGCGGGGCCAGCTTGCTTTGTGTATGCGTGCTTCCTACCGGTCTCGATGTGGCTTTTTCTTTATGTCCTCAGATGTATGCATTATGATCACCTAGACTTCAGGTGGTTTTCCATGTTGATTGTTTTATAATTTGATTGTAATTTTAATGTGGTTATGGAAGGAGGTGAACCCCACTTTTACCTAGCCCGTCATCTTGAACCCTGCTCCAAACTCTCAGAAATTATTATTCAGGGTATGGTCTAGAGCCCAGTAATGTGCACTTTTCAGTAATTTATGCTTAAAAAATTTAAGAGATTAAAAGATAGAGAATGCCATAAGGGTGGATATAGAAAACGTCCATACTCATGCTGTTCATACATGCAGATCTGGTTCACTACATTTACCTGTGGTGGGGAGCCATCCTGTTACTGTCCTTGCCACCAGAAAGGTTAGTGACTTCAGAGGGTATTAGTGGCTATCCTCCTGAGGAAATGGAGCACCTTGAGTTTGAAATCGAAGTGAATAATATTGAGAGACTAGAAGAATATTGAGAGACTGGGCCAAGTGAATAAAATGAGAGACTAGAAAACAGGTAGGGTCATCTCCCCTCCCCCGCTGCCACCCCCCACCCAAGGAGTGGTGTGCGTCATCTTTTCAGCAACATTCACTAACACAGGTGTGGCTTCCTCATTCCTCTTTATTTAAAAAATCCAAACTTTCACAAAACAGATAAATAATGGCTAATAATTTAAATGGCATGTTTTAGTAACATAATTAATACGTGGAATTACCTACAACAGTATGACTTAAAATAGGAACATGCCTTCTTTTTAAAGAAAGGCATATTTATAAATCTATTTTCAAATGAAAAGAACAAACATTTGCTCAGCGGATGAATCTTGAAAAGAGCTGCTGTTTGAACAACGTGACCTGTGCACTTCGTAGGGGGTTACGGATTAGAAGCGGGAGGAACTCCTTCCCATTCTGGTAGGAATCTGAGGGGAAGAACACAAATAAGGAACAGGAACGGACGGTGTTAAAGTGCCAGACAAATCAGTGTCCAGTGGGGACGGCTGAGCTTTACATATTGGAAAGCTTCAGTCTCTCCATAATTGATTCTCCAGAGGCAAGAGTTAAACTAGGACTGAGAATAAAATTGTGATTTAATTAGGACAGTGCTAGTCACAAGGATAATACAGAATTCTGAGTGTCTGATGCAGGGCACCTGACCCTTCCTCCCGAGCACACACCAGCTGGTACCAATGTGTTTTCTCCTCCGTGGGTCTGGATGGACATCAGACTGGGCCAAGCGAGGCAGATTCTGCAGCTTGTTCATCTTTGACCTGGCAGGACTCCCCCTTGCTCATTCTCAGGGTCCCGAGTAAGATTGTTTCGATCTTTTTGGTTTGGGTTTTGCTTCTTTGTTCTTTTTTTTTTTTTTGTATTGAATCATTCTATTGATGATGATAGCCATTTTAACAAGTGTGAGATGGTATCTCATTGTGGTTTTGATTTGCATTTCCCTAATAGTGAAATTGAGCATCTTTTCATATGTCTGTTGGCCATTTGTATGTCTTATGGGGAGAAGTGTCTGTTTGGGTCCTCTGCTCATTTTTTAATTGAATTGTTTGGGGTTTTTTTTGTTGTTGTTGTTGTTGAATTGTATGAGTTCTGTATATTTTGGATATTAGCCCCTTATCGGAGGTATTGTTTACAAATATCTTTGCCCATTCAGTTTGTTACCTCTTTGTTTTGTTGATGGTTTCTTTTGCTGTGCGGAGGCTTTTTAGTTTGATATAGTCCCATTCATTTATTTTTGCTTTGACTTCCCTTACCTTTGAGGTCAAATTCATAAAATCCTCTCTAAGACCAAGGGCCATGAGTTTGGTGCCTCTGTTTTCTTCAGTATAGTTTATTGTTTCAGATCTTATTTTCAGGTCTTTGATCCATCTTGAGTTAATTTTGGTGTATGGTGACAACAGCCTAATTTCATGCTTTTGCATGTAACTTTCCAATATTTTCAGCACCGTTTATTGAAGAGGCTTTCTTTTCTCCATTGTATATTTTTGGCTCCTTTGTTGAAAACTATTTACTTATATATAGGAGGGTTTATTTCTGAAATTTTAACTCTGTTTCATTGCTCTGTGTGTCTGTTTTTCTGCGAATACCATGCTGTTTTGATTATTGATGCTTTGTAGTATAATTTGAAGTCAGGCAGTATGTTCCCTTCGGCCTTGTTTTTTATTTGCCTCTGGATTGTTTTGGCTGTTTGGGGTCTTTTGTGATTCCATACAAGTTTAATGATTTTTTAAATTCTATTTATTTAAGAAAATGCGATTGGGATTTTGATGGGGATTATATGACATCTGTTTATCACTTTGGGTACTAAGATCATTTTAACTACCTTGATTATTCCAGTCAATGAACATGGGATATCTTTCCATTTTTTTTAGTGTCATCTTCAATTTTTAAAAAATAATGGCTTATAGTTTTAAGTGTATATGTTCTTCACATGCTTCATTAGGTTTATTTCTCAGTATTTTATTCTTTTTTTTGCAATTGGAGAAGTTGCAAATGGGGAAAGAACCCTCATACACTGCAGGTGGGAATGTAAATTGATATAGCTGCTGTAAAAGCAGGTTTCTCAAAAAATTAAGAATAGAGCTACCATATAATCCAGCAATCCCTCTTTTGGGTATTTACCCCCCCCCCCAAATTTGAAAATATTTACCTGGAAAGATAGATGCATCCCAATGTTCATAGTAGCATTTTTCATGGTGACCAACACACAAAAAACACAAACAAAAACAACAAAACGAAGGACCCTTTAATAGATGACTGGATAAAAAGATGTGGTACATATATACAGTGGAATACCCCTCAGCCATAAGAAGAGATGAAATGCTGCCATTTGCAATAACATGAATAGGTCTTGAGATGGTCATGCTAAGTGGAAGAAGTCAGACAGAGAAAATTAAGAACCGTATGATTTACGAATATGAAATTGAAAGCAACAAATGAACATGACAAACAGAAACTTGTGGGCATGAGCAACAGTATGGTGGCTATCAAAGGGAATTGGGGGGAGGTAGGTAAGGGTAAATGGGGTCAAATATATGGTGACAAAAGGAAGTTTAACTCTGGGTGGAGAATACACAATGCAATATACATATAATGTAGCATTGAATTGTATACTTAAAACATATCATTTTATTAACCAATGTCACCTCAATAAATTTAATTAAAAATAAATTAAAAATTTTTTAATTTAAAAAAATTATTCTTTTTTTTCTTAAACTGTAGCTATTTTTGGAATTTAAAACCATGAAATAGTAACATTGCATGTCATGTAAAACAGGCCTGGGTTAGAGACACATTTCTGCTACCTGCTAGCTGGACAGGTGTTGTAATCTCTAAACCTTTGTTTCCTTATCTTTTAACTAGAAGAGATAATAGAATTTAGTAGGAAACTCACAATATAGTGCCTGGCAAATAGTGAGTGCTCAATAAACGTTATCGTCATTTTTACTCTTAATTTCGTTTTGGAGTCTTAATGATTTGTTATGTCTTAAGGATTCTGTAAGCACCTCTTTTGCCTAAAGGGAAGAGTCTGCATCGGACTCCAAATTAAAAAAATTCCTGTCCACAACTGCCTTAGAGATCTCCAGCAGTCAGCTTCCTTGGAGGATTTTGAAAAGCCTGTGTCGTCGCAGGCACTGAAGATCTATTTGATCAGACGGTCCCCTGATGAAGAAGGACTTGCATCTCTCTTCCGGGGACTGATAATTTTAACGACAGCTTGCAGCACTCACCACATGGGAGGTTTGGGGCTATTCAGTTAGTGAAGAAAGGGGTTGGGCAGTTTGATTAGAAATGACAAGGAAAAGTTGATTTGACCTAGTTAAATAATTGGATAGATTATTGTATTTCAGTGATTTTTATTTCTAGCATAGTAGCTTAATGCATATATTTTTTAAAACTCAGGGCTGCCAGTTTTCCTAGGAAAACAGAAAATATTAATTATGAACACCTATAAGGGACAGTATTGCTTTGAAGCTTGTTACATACAATGTCCTTTCCTGCTCCCTCCCTCTATTCCTCCTCCCGTCTTCCACTTTTAAGTCACAAGAAATGTGCTGTATGTGAGAGGATTCACTACGGACAAAAGGTTCCCCCCCGCCCCCCGAGAAGCCGTCTCATGGGGAGATGAACGTGTTAATACACAGAGCTACAGTTACAGAGGCTGGTACAGGATCCAGTAGGGAATATTGTAATAAATGTTTACTTGGTCTTTCCACCAAAGGAAAGCTATGCCATGGAGTTGTCACTTGAGTTTTGTTCTCAAAGAAAAAGCAGCAATTGATTGGACACTTGTCAGACTTTATTATAGTCATGTCCATACACGCATACACACACACACACACACACACACACACAAAGGAATGGACTCCTCAAGCATCTTAAGACAGAATTTTTAGGCAGAATAAGTTGTTTACCAAAACCTAGGACTGATCGAATGCTTAGCAAGGGTGCCTAACAGGTTGGTCTCCATCTTTGTGTTCTGATCTGTTGGACCCGCTCTGGTTCAGCTTAGCTCATACAGGCTCAGGTCCTGTTAGTTCGTCATCATTTCATTTAGTTTTTGAGAATTGTTAGTTAGATAAGCAAAGATCAGGTAGAGATTTGTGTTACCACGTGCACCGTTGTTAGTACCACAGTCTGTAGTGGATGTCACTCGCACAGTCTTTCTCAGAGGTAGAAAGTGAAGAGATGAGCAAGGTTAAAGGAGGCCTCCAGGAGGCAAGCACAGCGTGGCACAGGCGTGGAAGCAAAGGCTACGAGTCATGGGTACGGTGGGGAAATGGTGGGGGCTCGTCGTGGCAGCAGTCATATGGTAAGACCACATTTAGCTTTGTAAAAAGTGGCCAAGCTGTGTGCCAGAGTGGCGGCGCCATACAACCAAGCAGTGGCTGTGTCACTGATCTTCAGCGCGTGAGCGTTCCTGTTCCTCCGCATCCTTCACAGCAGCTGACACTGTCAGCTCTCTGCGTCTTAGCCATTCTAGTAGGTGTGCGGTGTTACCTCGTTGTTCTTCCTGGGTTGGTTTTTAACTATATATATTTTTTACTTATTTCCTTAGTGGTTGCTCTAAGGCATACAAGATCCACCTTAACTTATCACAATCTTTTTCATATTTATACCAAGGTAATTATGGTAAAATATAAAAACTTAACTCTTGTATGCCTCTATTGCTTTCCTGGTTTGGTTACTGTTGTTTTTATCTTATATCTTTTAAAGAAAGTTAAAACACACACACACACACAAATATACTCATAAAGGTTTTAAAAATTTTTTAATATTAATCATCTTAGTTACCATTTTTGATGCTCTTCTTATTGTGGGTTTGAGTTACTATCTATTGTCATTTACTTACTACAATATACCTCATTTCCACCACTCTTTTTTGCATGGTTATTGTCAAATATGTTACATTTCTGTACGTTATAGGACCAACAATACAATTTTATAAATATTGTTTTCTGCAATTGCTTTTTAAACCTGTTAAGAGATGGGAGAAAAGAAACGTGTATTTACACTGTTTTGTGTAGTTACTTACATAATTACCGTTATCAGAGTTCTTTGTTTCTTCCTGTGGATTCACTATCTGGAACCACATTTTTTTAGCCTGAAAAACTTCCCTTAATGTCTCCTGCGAGCAAGTTTTTTGGCAATGAACTCGCTCTATTTTTATTTGGGTGTGTCTGTATTACACCTTTATGTTTTAAATATAGCTTTTGGGGTTTTGTTCGAGTGTCTTCCTTTCATCTCTTTGAATATATCATCTCACCACACTTGGCTTCAGTTATTTCTTAATCACTTTTTAATCTTGTTATGATTCCATTGAACATGATGAGTCACTTTTTTTCTTGTCATGTTTCTGGACCGACTCTCGTTGTGTTTATCCTTCTAGGAGTTTGTTGAACTTCCTAGATACGTAGCTAGTGTTTTCTATCAAATTTGGAAAGTTTTCAGCAAATATTTTTTGAATATTTTTCTGTCCCTTTCTCTTTCTGTTCTTATACTTATACTACATATTTATTGATATGACAGATGGTGTCTCACATTTTCTGAGGCTGTTCATTTTTCTTTATTTTTTTCCACTTGGTTCTTTAGAGTACATCATCTCTACTGAACTTTCTTCAATTTTCCTAATTCTTTATTCTGCCTACTCAAATTTCCTGGTTAGTCCCTCGAATAAATTTTTTATTTGGTTTTTGTACTTTTCAACTTTTCAATTTCCACTTTCAAAAAAATCACCGTCTTTATTAACATTCTCTGTGTGATCTATCATTGCCATTATACCTTCCTTTGAGTCTTTAAATAAGATTTCATTCCGTCCTTAGAGTATATTTATAACTGCTTTGAAATCTTTCTGCTAAATCCAAACTTACCTCCCCTCAAAGTCAATTTCTGTTGCCTGCTATTTCTCCTATGTATGGGTCATACTTTCTTGCTTCTTTGCATGTCTCCTAACTTTTTGTTTTAAACAGGACCTCTCAGGTAACATATTGTAGCAATTTTAGGAATTATCCTGCCTCCCATTTCCAAGGCACTTTTTCCCTTTAAATGTTATTGTTTATTTGTTTAGTGACTTAGCCTGTTTCCTCTGCTGTGTGGAGCCTCTTACGTTCCCACTCAGATTTTTCCCTTGATTTTGCCTTTTACCCTGACTTCTTAGAAGCATCTCTAGGAACTGGTTATTGGTCAAAGGTGATGCTTAAGCATTCGTATCCAGTTTGATTCCCATGATGCTTTCACAGATACCTGTGAGTGTCCCGTGGAGGTGGCCTTCATATTTTGGGAGGTTTACGATCTCACTCTCCATGCAGTCAGAGGCTAACAGGTCAGAGGTACTCTCTCCGGTCCCTCTTAAGAGGTCACAGCCTTGGACATAAACAGTCTTTCAGGCCAGCAAGGATGAGAGTACATTTATTTGTAAGCCTAGCTTTCCAGGTGTTGCTTCTGAGTCCGAGTAGCTTATTGTTCAGCCAGTGTTGTGGGAGAAGTTGCACTTAAACCATTTGAGCTGTATGGCTTAAGAACCTTTGCTCATGATCAGTGTACAGACTGGGGAAAGCATTTCAGTCTGTCCCATGTCCTGCTTCAATTGCTCTTGAGTGGGGATAGCCTGGAGCATGCGCACGGCCATCTGAAACCATACGGACAAATGTGATTACAGCAAACCTCTTCCCAGCTGAGTATTTCCCTGAGTCTATCAATCTTCTGGCTGTTCTTCCATTTTGCTAGCTGCTACCAGTATCAGGGAGCTGCAGACCCCCCTCAGTTGCTGCTCACCAACATCCCCCTTGTTTTCGACAACACCTTGAGGCATGAGCTTCCCCAAGCTTTATTCCAGAATCATTCTCTTCGGGCAGAGCTGTGGAGTTCTCTGCTCTCAAAGCCTGCTGCTCGCCTCAGAGCCATTCCACCAGCTGGGGGTGGGAGCAGCGGCCCCCTTCCCCCTGGTGACAACCATGCTCAACAAGCAATGCAGAGGGAGGTAGTCTTTTGCCTTCTTGGCTTGCAGTGCTGGTGCAGAACCCCCTCCCCACAGTGCGCTGTAGTCCCGGCCCAGTATTGTCAGCTCGCAGTCTCTGGAGCAGGGCCCCTGCTCCATGAGTGAGTGAGCGTGGTGGGAGCAGGGACCCCCATTGCTCCCTGCCCTGCCTGCTCCTGACAGTGCTTCTACACCTTAAGGGTGCGGAGGATGAGAGCTGCTAGTGGCTCTCTTTTCCCAGGGTAAATCATAGTGCTGGATTAGAAGGAAAGGGGAGCAGGGGACCCCATCTTTTCTCTTGCACCCGCATGGACTAGTTCTTACATCACATAGAACTGCCTGTGGGGAGGGGGAGGGAGGTGTGATGGGGGCCGGTCCTAACTCGCCACACCTTCTCCTCCTCACAGGAGGTCTGTCTAATATCACGTGACTCAAAGCCGCCACCCTCTAATCCCATAGTTGGTTTCTGCAGCATGGGACCTGGCCTTACTCCTGAAACTAGGGGCCCACTGTGAGTCTTCTCATTGGCATAAACTCAGAAGGGGCCCACCATAAATAATAAAACAGTCTCCATCACTCAGGACGTTCCAAGAGTGTAGAAACTTCGGCCTGGTACAAAAACCTGGCACAGGGGCCCGACGAACCCTTTATTATACAACTCACACCTTCATCAGCTTGCGAAGCCATCGTCCCTCCTCCAGGCATGCCGTGGTTGCACCCGATGAAGGCTTCTGCCGATCTCTTACTAAGCCGTTTCTCTGAGCTTGAGATTCACATCATTTGTCCCTGCGTAGACTCAGAGAGCGCAAAGCCGACATAGCTCTCTACACATTTGCAATTTCTTTGTCTTTTATAATTGCTGATGCTTATTGAGTGTTTGCTAGTTCTAACGCATCGCTTTCAATGCATTGTATGCATCGCATCAGTATAACAAACTCATAAGATTAGATAGTATGATGAGTATCACCACTCTACACATTAGCAAAGTGAATCGAGAGACATTTTTGTCCAAAGTAATTTGGCCAAAGTCACAGAACTAATTAAGTGGCGGAATCGGAGTTAGGCAGTCTCTTTTTAAAGTCTGTGCCCTTACCCGTTACACGATGCCACTTGTAGCATCAGGCACATCAGCCTTGCACTGGAAGGTTCTGGAGAAACTCAGGCGGTTTCTCATAAAAGCAATTTTCCTTTATTGGAAAAATGATACAAAGGCATCAGCAGTTAATGCCACAATATGACAAGGTTTCTCAGAAGAAAGCACTCTAAGAACTCAGGTTAAACAAAAAGATGATACGAGGAAATTCAGGTCAAATATTTCTCATTCCATAGATGCTTGGGGAAAGTCTTCATTTATTGATTCACAATCCCGATACACAGACTCACATTCTATATTTACACTGGGATTTCTTCACTATTCTTTATTACGTAGACTGTGAGAAAGACAAATACCCATCAGGAAGGACTCCTGGTGGCTCACTGGGCTCACATTTAAAAAGCAGAGCCTGACAGCCATGTCTATACAGGGACCCTCACTCAAACTCACTTCAGGGAGACCCCTGCGCTGACCTGCCTCCTTCCCACACTGAATGCCTGCCAGCACCGCGTTCCCGCCTTCTGAGCCAGCCCTTAGAACAGTTCCTGGAATTGTATTTCAACCAACAGGACTGAGACTTTCCCCATCCGACCAGAGCAGTGCAGCTGTATCTTCATCAGCATCTTCACTGGCCAATCAGTGGCTCCCTTCTGACCAATCAGAAGGGACAGTGCCTTTGGGACCAATCAAATCACAAGAATTTGGAGTCCTCATCTGCATGCGGATGGACCAATCAGGGAGCTGCAGTGGGGACTTCTGTCCATACAGGGCAGCTCCCTGCTGGCTCGGGGAGTGCACGAGCCCTCTCCACCGAAGAGTGAATTTCCGCTGGCAGGAGCTGAAGCTCCCCAGAGCAGAGCTGAGCCATCTAGCCTGAGAGGGGGGTCACCCCCAGGGCCAGCTCGCAGCTGTGCTGCTTCTCAATCGGGCTGTTCCCCAGCTGTGCATTTCTCACGGTCAGGCTGTGTCCCAGCTGAGCTTTTCGCATTGAATAAAATGTCCTCCTTCACCACACCCAAAAATGGGAATTCCTACGGGCGTTGAACTGGCACCCATGACAATCAGTCGACAATTACGACGTTGTTCTGAGAGTATTCATGCTTCTATTTTCATCACGGCTTTCACGCCTTCACAAACTGCTTTTGGGTCGCCAACACACGTAAAATAGCATCACGAGCAACAATAAAAATGGAAGTTTCAGAAATGAAGAAAAAGGTTAAGTAAAATAAAACTATATTAACCAAGGAGCCTCCGTCTCCTTAACTGGAAAATGGTCATCGTAATCCCAGTGACGTGTTGTGAGGCTTACAGAATTCTAATATGTGTATAAAGATCCTTCAGTGAGCAGAAGATGCTCTGACAGACAGACAGCGAGGGCATCGGATCGTCAGTGGGGCGGGGGCCAATCAGAGAAGAGTGCGGTTCTGACAGACCATCTCATCGATGGAGAACAGACGGGAACACCGCTCCAAGAGCAAAATCGCAGAGGAATGAGAGCAAGATGTGCTTTGCATTTTATTTTTACAGTGCGCAGCATGGACACTGCTCGTTTTTCTTTTGCTCATTTATTCTCCTAAAACTTACATGTTTGGGGAATGATGAACTGTATGTTATTCACTTACATACAGATATTCTAGAAAACTCTTCTATAATTATGAAAGAAGAGGTAGAAGACGCATTTGAATTGTATTCGTCACTTTTTTTATTCCTTTTAATTTCCACCAAAATGTAACAAGCTGATTTAAATGAATCTTAGTAAAAAAAAAAAAAAAAAAAAACATTTTTTATTAAATAATTTACATCTAGAACTTGGATGCCTATTTGCCTTGCTTCTAAGGGATCTGGTTGCTATAAGTTCTCGTTCAGAAATGCAGCCTGGCCAACCCCCAGGATACTGAACTAGTAAAAACCAACGTCAGCTCTTAGAACTATGGGAAGGATCCCGAGACAAGGGCATTGCATACATTTTCCAGGTATATTTTAGTAAACAAACAAACAAAAACAACTCTTCCTTCGAAGTAAAAGCATTTAGAGCCAGCTATGTACACTTACGTCTAAATTGCAAATTGCCTTCCAGATTGTTTTTAAGTGCAGCTGCTTTTGAGGTGTGCTGTGTCACTGAGTGATTTGCTTTAAGACAGTCTGTGGGTGGGGCTGGGTGCTACTCGGAGGAGGAGCTGGGCTTTGCATCCAGCCCCATGAGGCCTCGGGCTCTGGGCAGCGTTGGACTTTGGCCTCTGGCTTCCTTCTCTTTCCTTCTAAGCTCTTTTGTTTTCCACGAGCATCCTGCTTCTTTCTGCCCCCTTCCCAGGTGTCTACAGATTTCCCTCCATACTGGATCCACCCCGCACCTGCGTGTCCCCCACCGAACTGCTTCTCTTCACCTGCACAGGTTTCGAGACGTCACTGTGCAGTTTGGGTCCCCACCCTCCACTATGGCCTGTGCCTGCGGGGACAAACTATGTACCTTCTCTCAGCCTCAGTGTCTTCACCTGTAAAACGGGAATGGCCTTATTTCTTATATATTCTAGTTGATTATATGAGGCACTGCATAGGAATTCCTTAGCACAGAGACTAGTACACATTAAGGGCAGGTAGCTTTGATAATGAGGAGTATTTACTGTACCCAGCAAAGCAAGAGGCTTTTTTTTTTCTCTTTAGTGTACGGAGATATCTCCTGGCCAGCATCCTATGATGCCTAACAGGACAGGGTCAGTGGATCCAGCTTCATCATTTGCAGGACTTAAGGCAAGTGTGCAAACATCCTCACGCACGCTCCTGACTTTCTGCTCTGTCCCTCACCTGACCCATGTGTGTACGTGTGTGCGTGTGTGTGTTTGAGAGAGAGAGACAGAGAGAGAGAGTGAGAAAGAGTGAGAAGAAGAGAGAGAAGAGAGAGAGAGAGAGAGAGAGAGAGAGAGCGAGAGAGAGAGAGAGAGAGAGAGAGAGAGAGAGAGACACCCCAGCCTGCATGACTAAGCTCCATCTAACCCTGGCTCTCTCCTGTCCTGCAAACCACCACCACTCAGGTCTGAGACGGCCCCCCAGAGGGTTTGCACAGGGAAGGGTCCCTCGCAGGCTGGCAGAGGGACTGGGAGTGCGGTGGAGAAGAAGAGGGTGGCCTGGGCTTAGTGTATTGCTTGTCCCCCCAGGGGAGGGCATGGCTGGAAGATGGCCAGAGGGAGCAGTGTACTCCCAAAGGAGGGACTCGGGGCAGGGACCCTGGCTGTTTGGAGGTGGCCCTGTGGTGGCACAGAGCCATGCTTTAGAGGGGGCAGCTTCCCTCTGGCCAGACCGAGGCCCTTGGGTCCTGCACGGGTAGAAGGACCGCCCGCCCACAGAGTGGGCAGGAGCTCGCCTTTCTCACTAAGGCCCCCGCCACCCCACGGGGCTTCCTTCCTCTTCAGAAACACCGGACCCTGGGAGATCAGCCCCGACTAATCCGAATTTTCTTCGGGGCCCAGATCCTGGTACTGTGACGTCTGTGCCCCATGTCACAGATCCCCCTCCCGAGCTGCGACATTCCTGCTCCTCCCTTCCGAGTGGTGTTTTGCTGGGCACACCTTGCAGGAACACGGGGAGAAGCTCATCTTAAATGCCAGGGGACTCAGGAGCGTGTCAAGGTATGAAAGAAGTGACGGAGGCCTGATGGCTGGCTGCATGGAGCACGTGGCTCTGGAAACCCCACTGAGTGACCCTGAAGGCCAGCGTACCCCACTTCCCGCAGGAGTCAGGTTATGATCCATGTGCGCCCTGAAAACACACGGCCACGTCTGCGTCAGCAGCGTCCCTCGCTTCGCCCACGTTTGCTGCCAGGGCTTCGGGCGACCTGTCCCCTTCCTGAGAAGGTCGCTTTAGAAATGAGTTGGCGAGAAAAGCTGTGAACATTCAATAGCGAATGCACAGGAGAGACAGAGCAGATGCGGTAGATGGCGAAACCCCCAGGACAGGAAATCAATGTCTTTAATTATGAATTTTCAAAGAGTGACATTTGGAATCCGAGCAGAAGTGCCACCCTGCCGTGCATTCAGTTCTAAAAATGGCAGCTTGCCTCCGAGCACGGCTGCCTTCTCCGGTGATCTCACGGGGGCGAGTCCCTGCGTGCGGCCAGCGCTCACCGAGCAGCCGCGGACGTCGGAAGCGGGTTATTCTGGGGGCAGCATCCCTGTGTATAAAGCCATGTAATGAGCCACTTCAGATTTTTATTTTTTTCTTCTGAAAAAAGTGACATAGCTGACTGACGTTCCAATGAGTTGTCCATGGAACGTGAGCTTCTCGTGATATTAGCAGGGGCTCAAGATAAACAGGGTTCTACAGTTCAAGCGTCGAGGAAATGCTGAATTAAAATCAAGTCTACCCACCTCTGGGTGTGCCCCAGAAGACTTGAAAGCAAGGTCTTGAAGAGCATTTGCACCCCTGTGTTCATCACAGCATTACTCACGATAGCTGAGGTGTGGAAGCCACCCCAGTGTCCATCGACTATGAATGGATAAACAGAATGTGATAATATGTGGAACATTATTCAGCCCTAAAAAAGGAAGAGAGAATCTTGACACACACTATGACATGGACATTATGCTAAGTGAAATAATCGGTCGCAAAAAACAAATGCTGGTGATTCCACCTGTCTGAGGTACTTAAGAGTTGTCAGATTTATAACGACGGTAGCTTAACGGGTCTGGGAGAAGGGGAGAGAGGGCGGTTGTTCAACAGGTATAGGTTTTCAGTTTGACAAGATGAGTTATGGGGGTGGATGGTAGTGATGACTGCACAAGTGTGGATGTATTAATACCATTAAATCGTACATGTAAAATGGTTAAGAAGGTCCAGTTTATGTTATGTGTACTTATCACAATAGAAGAAAAGAAAATACCTAAGAATGTTTGTTTAATTGCAGGATATCTCAGAGCCTTTGTGATGCTCGAGTGCAATATTATTTGAAACAAGAATGTATTAAACAGACAAAATATACTTTATAAACTGCTAATAGAGACCACTTTTTATTTCTTGATCTTTTTTTTCCAGGTAAACCTTTTCAATATCTAAGTTAGGAATGCTATTTCTTTTAAAACATGATCATTCACAATGTTTTGTGGGCCTGGGCAAGGTCGATTCACGAATATTGGGACCTAATATTACCACAAGTTATCCATCTGACGAGGAACACAGGAAAAGGTTATGTGAAGTTTCTTATAAAAAATCGGAAGTAGGGGAATAATTTGTGTGTGCGGGAGATTTGTTGACATCTGTAACATTTAAAGTATCACATGACCACTGAGTCCAAAGTCCAGTCTCCAATCCTCCTAACGAATTTGGCCCTAGGTGGACTTCTTCATTTTTCTGATACCCTCTGCTGAGAGACCCATGCCTATGCTTAATGACTCTTATTAAGAAGGGACGGGAATTTGGGGGGAAATGGCAGTAAGTTAAGCATCTAGAAAAATACTCTATTCTCCCATAATGCTTTTGTTATTTGTCCCTGTCTTTTTTAGTTTCATAAATCAGCCTCTATCCCCAGAAGCATGGATTAACCTTCTTTGTGACATTCGAGGTGACTGTTCCTTGTATAAGCCAACAGACTTTCCACCTTAGAGAGGCACAGTGTTTGGTTCCAAGGATGGCAGGGGCTGAGAAATAAACCTTGCACCTGCAGTGAGATGCTGTGCATTCTCTCATTCTTAAAACACAGAGTCTACTTTTGGACATATATCTACCTACAAGGGAGCTATTATGAATTCTACAAGCATGCTAATCATCTTCTCCAAATCACAAATTAAGACATCATCTGGCTAAAGGATTTTTATTTCCGATTTGTGAACTTGCTTAATCTTTATGAGAGATACATTAATCCCCTTCTGTCAGCCAGTGATGGAAACCTTTTATTGCAGAAAATAGAATTTTGTTTAATCACAACTGTATCCGGAAAGCTGGTATCGATACATGTGATCCTACATGGTATTTAGATTGTAGACGCATCTATGTGCTATTTAGGTTGGTACATTTATTACACTTTTAAACGACTGATCCCTTGGAATCCTCTTGTGAATCAAGATTTATTCACGCTACCAAAGCTATTTTTAAAGGAGGCTTTTATCACTCAGTTTACATCAGTGAGTGAAGATGCCAGATGGTGTTTTTTCTCCTTCCAAACTGTTGTTCCCCACCCTGACTCACAAGCCTCTCAGGCATGAATATGTCTCAGAGTCACGGGACTCATTGCTGACCCAGTCGTTCCGAAAGCCACGTGTGACGCTGGGGCAGAGGACAACACCAAATCTCAAAGCCGGATCTCGGAGTCATGTGTTGTTTGATGAAATAATAAATTAACATCATCCCTGATTAGTTCTGGTTTGTTTTTAAGTGAACAGGTGAGCATAAATGCCTGCCACTGGTCCAGGTGGGATGGAGAGTATATTCTGGTTAGTATCCCCAGAGAGGTCTCTATATTTAGGTCAGAGCTGGCTTGCAGCTGGAGAATGACAGAGCAGCTGGACCTGATTAAATATGAGAAAGCTGGCAAAGCAGATCTGTCGATTGCCCCATTCTACATCTTATCTTCCCTTGGATCACCTTATCAGGGTAAAACCTGGGCCATGAATCCTTCATTTCATCAGCACAAGAAAGTGTAGTTTGTTTGTTTTTCTGATGATTGTTAATTCACTCCCTTGGACCTTTTAATTTTCACTTCACTAAGAGAAAGAACTGAATTAGACAACGGGGGAACTTTGAGTTTCTACTATTCTCTTTTCTAAACCCATAACAGAATGTTTCTCAGAGAATATCAGCAGGACCAAAGTTTATCCAAAAAATTCTCTTACAGAAGGAGGCGAAGGCTCTGATTTCTTATTCAGGGATGTGCTGGTCAATGTTTACCAACCTAATAGTTGCCAGTTACTGTGGTGTAAATACTGCCACCATGGCTGACTTCGTCATCACTGTTTGCACAGTTGGAAAGAGATGGATGGGCACAGTCGGCTCTCGCAAGCCAGGAAGAGCCTGCTTCAGTGCACCACCAACCAGCCCTACTGCTCTGGCTCCCAGATTTTAGTGCGAATCACTATTGTTATTATCATTGTTCTCCTTGCCCAAGGTGACCTATCAGAAAAAAATATTACTAAGAGCAATGTCAGAGAGTTTACTGCCTATGTTTTCTTCTAGAAGTTTTATGGTTTGGGGTCTTATGTCTTTAACCCATCTTAGTTGATCCTTGTAAATGATGTAAGAAAATGGTCTGGTTTCATTTTTTTGCATGTATCTGTCCAGTTTCCCCAACACCATTTATTGAATAGAACACCTTTACCCCATATTCCCGCCTCCTTCATCATAAATTAGTTAACAGTATAGTTGTGGGTTCATTTTTGGTCTCACTTCTGTTCCACTGATCTATATATCTGTTATATTGGCAGTACCAAGTCATTTTGATTACTGTAGCCTTGTAGTATAGTTTGATATCAGGTAGTGTGATACCTCCAACTTTGTTCTTCTTTCTCAAGATTGCTGTGGCTATTTGGGCTCTTTTATGGTTCCATATAAATTTTAGGATTATTTATTTGAATCCTATGAAAAATGACATTGATATTTTGTTAGGGATTGCACTGAATCTATAGATTGCTTTGGGTAGTATGCCATGTTAACGATGTTGATTCTTCTTATCCGGGAACACAGTTTTCCTTTCGGTCCTCCTTCTATTTATTTGTAGCTTCTCTTTCTTTCTTCAGTGTCTTATAAGTTTCTGAGTACAAGTCTTTTATTTCCTTGGTTAAATGTTTTCCTAGGTATTTTATTGTTTTTGATGTAGTTATAACTGGAATTTTTTTCTTAATTTCTCTTTCTGATAATTTTTAATTGGCGTATAAAAGTCATACAGAGTTCAAGCTCACCATTCCTGAAGCCCTTTCCCAGTACCCACTCGTCCTACGGCTTGCTGTCAGGTCAGTGACTTTCTGTGGGTTTCATTCCACTGGGAGGACATGAGGAGGTCTCTGGAAAACTTGATCTTGCCCTAGCACATCTCCTGGTCTTTCAGTTAATCCCCCTGGCATTTCAGCTGGTGTTTGATGATGACATTCCAGGGATCCAAACCATCCTGATTCAGCAAGGGGATTCCCAAGCTACATTCCTTCCCTTTGGAATTCCTGTTGCCTCTGGAGTTTTCCATTGCTCTGTGGAGACTGGTTTCTAGAATTCTGATGAGATGCCACATTTCGGTAGGTATTATGGGATTACTGGAGGTCAAACTTGATATCCCAAGTATATAGGACTGCTGCCATTCTCTCTTTGATATACAATACTTAACAAGAGTCAGTCGAACTGACTTTCTAGAAGCTCCATTGCACTGATGTCTCATATTGACTTCCTCTCAACTTTGATCTAAAGTGTTTTTAAACCTTTTTCACACATCCAACTGTTAAGCGTGGTCTCATCCATGTTATATTTGGATTCAAGTTCCTGACCTTACATTTAGTCACTCTGAATATGAAGTGTGGCCCGAGGGATCCCTTTGAACCGTATTCTGTCCTTTAACACATATTTCTCCTCTCTTAGGTTCATGTCACCCACCAATTTTTTGAGCATCCCATTCTACATGTTTATCCAAGTCATTTGCTTAGCTAAATGGGGACAAGGAGATCACTGGCACATTCAGCAACCATTGATTAATCAGTTTTGAACACAGCTACTTGTAATCTTACCCAGCACAAATCTCCCAGCATTTCTACTGTACATCATCTCAAACAGCTTATTAAATTCCAGAGCCATTTAATCTATCCCTTTTTGTTCTGCTAGTCTAGCTAGTCTTTCAGAAAAAGAAAATGTAAATAATTTTATATGACATTTCACATTAACATATTCTGGCTTGATAATCACTCTTTCTTCTTCTGAAGATCGCCTCACAAATCCTTCTTTCTAAGACATTCATTTCAGAATTTTTCTCAACGTGGCTGTTAAGAGTTAAGTAATTTACTTTCTTCTCTCAAAAAATCAAAACCATATGTGCTCATGTGCTTTTAGCACCTCTTCTCCTCCCCGTGGTTCTTCAAAAAACATTGACAGTGTTTCACGTATCTTTTTAAGATGATCTTGCTATGCTGAGACATAATTTTCCCAGATGAGATGGTTTTTCACTCACCTTAGGCTTCTATTCCTACTCCTCAGTTATTTCTGATGATTATTCTCCTACATCCACAGGTGAAATCAAAATAAGAGTTGAAGAGCGTTATCAACTACAAATTGATGGGGGATCGTAAGTATAGTAAATTCACTGATAGTAAGGAGCTCTCTTTGAACCTGGAAAGATCAGTAATCACATCAAATTTATATTGACTAAAGCCTCCTATTTAAAAAAAAAAGCTTGCCATGTGGATGAAAAAAAAAAATTAATTTCCTGCTCACAATTTGACCATGGATACAGATAGAAAGGTTGATGATAAAACAGTAACTGAAAAACAAGTATGTTAATATCAAATAAAGTAGTCTTGATGAGGAAGTCATTTCTATGTAAAAAGAAAGATATTTTTTGATGATCGATTCACCAGGAAGATATAACAGTTCTTAATCTGTATTCCTATAATACCTAACCTCAAAATATATAAAGCAAAAAACTTGAGCAAGTGAAAAGAATAGATGAATCTAATGTTATAATGAGAGAATTTAAGACAACTGTCTCAGTAACCAATACATGTAGTTCTTGACGAAATTTCAGTATTCATATATATAAGATATAAACAACACAACTTACAAACTTGACCCAGTGGAAAGGTATAGAATAGTACAGCCATAGTTTCCGAGTAAACATTCTTTTCAGACCCGTCTACAACATTTACAAAATTAGGATGGGCCATTACCTTAAAAGATAAATAACACAGAATGTCTTATAAGTTATCTCACCACAGTGCAATTGAGAGAGCAACTAACGACATAAATCTAGTAAGAATATTCTCAGATGTTTGGAGACTAGAATATATACTTCTAAATAACCCATGGGCCAAGGAAAAATGAAAAGTAGAAAATATTTTTATCTGAATTATAATAAAAGTAATGATCAACCCTTCTGAGATATAATGTTTGCTGTATTTAGAAGGAAATTCATAAACTTAAATGAATTTATTAGAAAAAAGAAAGTTTGAAAATCAAATGTCATAAGCACACACCGAAAGAAGTTAGTAAAAGAACAAAAATTAAAACTAAAGCAAGTAGGAGGAAAGAAAACTAGGAATAGAATAGAGGATCAGCATTCTTGTTATGACAAATAACAAAACCAATAAACTTCAGAAAAGGCACAAATAACTAATATCAGAAATTTAAAAAGCATATCTTGTCAGTCTTTTTCAAACATTAAATATTTTAACAGTTTGTTATAAACAAATATATCCCAAAAGTTCAAAATTTAGATAAAATATAAAATTCTTAGAAAATTCCATCTACGGCCATGCTCCCCTGAACAAGCCCAGTCTCATCTGATCTCGGAAGCTAAGCAGAGACGGGCCTGGTTAATCCTTGGATGGGAGACCACCTAGGAAGACCAGGTGCTGTAGGCATAAAAAATTAAAAAATAAAGGATTGTAAGATGACAAGGTCCTTGTAATCTGTGAGGTTGCCTCGCCTAGAAAGGAAGGAAGGAAGGAAGGAAGGAAGGAAGGAAGGAAGGAAGGAAGGAAGGAAGGAAGGAAGGAAGGAAAGAAGGAAAGAAGGAAAGAAGGAAAGAAGGAAAGAAGGAAAGAAGGAAAGAAGGAAAGAAGGAAAGAAGGAAAGAAGGAAAGAAGGAAAGAAGGAAAGAAGGAAAGAAAGAAAATTCCCCTTATTAAAGTGAAAACAAGAAAGAATAGAAAATCTGCATAGTCCTTTACCTACTAAGGAAGTTAAACCCATAATTTAGAACTTCCTACAAAAAAAAGTACTCTAGACACATTTGGCTTCATATGTGAATTCTTCCAAACATGTAAAGAAGAAATAGCACCGATTTTATACAAAGTATTCCAGAGAGAAGAAAAAGAAACGCTATATTTGTAAACGTTTTCTGAGACCAGCGTAATGCTGATACTAAAGCTTGCAAAGAACTAGAAAAGCAAGGAAAATTACAGGCTAACTTTGTTTATTAACACAGATGAAACAACCCTTAATAAAATAGTAGTAACAGAAAGTTAGCCATGTATAAAAGGGACTTTTATCCTGAATACATAGAAACTTATTAGAGATCTGTAAGAAAGAGACAGACAGACGACCTAATAGAAAAATGAGCAAGAGAAATAAATGGGCATTTCACGTCTTTGCATAACGTTAGCCATTCAAATATTCATTCCTTCTTCCAGATTTGTGGCGAGCAGGGAATAGGTCCATAAGGGGAAGAGAAGGAAGATAAAGTATAGGCCAAAAACAAATCTTCACATTTCTCTATTTTTTTCCCTTTTGCCACCGTGACTCTGTGCAGGCCGCTGGCCACCTCCTGGAGCCACCGTCACTGCTTCTCCCGACTCGGCCTTGTCTCGGCCATCGTCACACGAGTCCCTCGTGGCTTTATGTTGCAGCTGTGGTTGGAACTGGCCCTCCTCAGGACGCCCCTTTCTATATATACCGGGGGCCATCGGGGTGCTGTGGCTGATCCAGCCTTCAGCCGGCTCTGGAGGGCGGGGAGCTTTGGTGTTCGAAGCTCCCCTGGTAGCAGGTGCCTGGGTGGGATGCCCTCCGCACTGTCACCCAGGGTGGCCCGGAGCCGAGACTGCGGTGGGCGTCACAAAGACCGTCTCTCACCTCCCATGGGAGCCACTCAGGTTTCATTCAAACTCCAGTGTCCCCAATAGCTGTGGGAGCAGAGTCTCATTTGCTCACAGGGGTCTTACCGAGAGGGATGTTTTCAATATTTATGAAAAAGGGAAGTGAGTCTCAGGAAGGCGAATCACCTTAGAGAGGTCACACCCCCAGGAAGTGGCAGGGCAGGGGTGTGAACCCAGATCTGAGTCTCCCTCCCTGTTTTTCCCGGCCACCCACACGGCCTTACACCAGTACAGAGGACTCCGTGAGAACAGCCTGAACCTGATTGCTGTCATTCTTCTCTTCGTACCCTTCGTCAGCGTCAGAAATGGCCAAACCTGTAGAGAATGTTTCTATTAGAGTCTGTTTGAGCCAAACTGATAACATGTGCCAGGAAGTGAGATCTCGAAGGCTCCCGAGGAGGGGACATAGGGGGGGTGAGGTGGACATAGGGGGGTGACGTGGAAAGCAAGGCGGGGAGCGGATGGTGGGACAGTTGACTAGACCCTGTGCTTGAGGGTCGGTGGCTTATTTCAAAGCTGTGTAGACTCAGATGCACAGAAACACAAGGCAGGGCTTGCTCAAGGCCAAGGTCAACCTTCTACTAGAAAGTTGCAAGCCTGGGGCGGGACCACCCCTGTGACACCCCCACCCCCACCCACACCCCCGGTCAGGAATTCATGATCTCATCTCCCTGTGAGGGACCTTTCCATAGAACCCCCTCCTTTCAGCTACCCTTTTTAACGACTTACGAGCAAATCGTCTCTAAAACAAGAACTTGACATTGACACGATCTCACATGAAGGCAACTCAAAGAGTGCTTCACGGGCCTGATTATAAAGCGACCTGAAATATAAGGTTAGATCTTCCCAAGGATAATCTTTATTTCGTTTTGTTTGGTGAGGCAACAGGTTAACGACATGGAAATGTCCGGAATACGACATCATCATCTGACATCCGTACGCACTCCGGGGTGATCACCACCAAAAGTCTAGTTTCGTCTCCCACCATGTATGTGGACCCCCCTTTCTCCACTTCACCCATCCCCCACACCACGCCCCTCCGCAAACACCAGTCCGTTATCTATAGCTGTAAATTGGTTTTGTTGTGTCATTTGTTCATGTCTTTTTTTTTGTTTTATATTCCACATATGAGTAAAATCACCCAGTTTCTGTCCTTTTCTGTCTGACTTATCTCACTTAGCATCATATGCTCGGGATCCATCCACGTTGTTGCAAATGGCAATACGTCATCTTTTCTCACGGCTGGGTAGTAGTACAAGGATCGTTTTCTGACCCATGTGACTATACACGTTTTTAGAGATGCAGATGACATTGTCAAATGCCAACTTAACAGTTTTGAATGTGTTCATTTACACACATGTTAATTGCATATTAAATAATGTTTAATTAGTATGTATTATAAACACATAGACAGTTGTATAATGTAGATCATAGTTTTGTTTAACTTGAAAATATTGCTTTTCCTTCTCATACTTCCTGGAAAAAAATTATTCAATGCTTTATATATACTTTTCGCATCCATCTCCGTCATGAAAGCTTTATTAAATCATCAGATGCATTTTTCTGCAGTATATTATCCGTATGTCCATAAAATCTTTGGTGATACAGAATCCACATAAGGGCGGATCCAAGTCCCTTGGTGTGCTGGAGATGCAGTAGTGACCTATGACCTGCAAGTTCCGGTGAGGTTTGAGCTCAGTGGGGGAGGTCACACAACAAATGGCTCCCGGGCGTGTCCTGTGAAGGGCTGTGAAGACAGACAAATGGGCGGAGGGCGAAGACTGCTGAGGAGAGAGATGCTTGCATAGGGCGGCAGGAAAGGCCTCGTTGAGGGCTGTGGTAGCCGTTTGTGTTATTGTCTGTGTTCTGAAGCTGTGACATCTTGAGCCTCCACGACTGCTCAGGGTCTGGTGGGGTGAGCCACGTCCTAGAGGAGTAAACGGCTCTCCCGAACATGTGTTTCCGATTTAAACCAACCAACCCAGAGCCCACACCCAAAGCACATGCTTTACTGAGCTCTTGGGGCCACAACTCACCTGCCCCTGTCACCCTAGGACAGGTTTTAGGGAACTAGGACAGTCTCGACCCTGTGCTGCAGAGTCCACTGAAGTCACGCAAACCAGCCGGTCCTGAGGCGGCTCATCCTGCCCTGTTCTGTCCCAGGGAGGTGACAGCACAGGCTCTTGCCCACAGCGACCACAGCCACCTCCCAAGGACCCAGCGTTCCCTCACGTGGCCCAGCTCAGTCCCACCGCCCGCTCCCCCCAGCGACTGAGAGCGGCCAGCCACCTTTGCGACGACGGCTGTTCCCTGAAGCATCGGCCCTGCTGTGCCTCAGTTTCTTATTAACACACTGTGTGTTTGAGCAGAGGGTGTGACGTCGAAAGGGAGAGCCGGATGACATGAGCAGTGAGCTGTGAGGGCATCTGGAGGATCAGCGTCCCACAGAGCGGGAATGACGTGTGTTCTCAGGTGCATCTGAGGCCCAGCAGGCCGGCCAGGTGGCCCGGGCAAAGGGAGACACTAAGAGACAACCCGGGAAGAGGCTGGTGGCAGCACCCGCAATGAGCCAAGCAAGAGCAGTGCTGTGGGCTGGAGACCTCTGTCGCCACCTAGGTCATGGATGGGAGTGCCCATGCCACCACGGGGCCCGGTGCCACCACGGGGCCCGGTGCCACCACAGGGCTCAGTGCCACCACGGGACCCGGTGCCACCACGAGGCCCAATGCCACCACGGGACCCGGTGCCACCACGAGGCCACGTGCACTCAGGGTCTCTGGGAGCACGGGGTGTGCGAAGCGGGGCCCCCGTGGCAGGACCGGTGCCCGTGAGGAGCGACACGGGAGAGGTGAGCATTGTCTCTCTGCTAGGTGGGGACGCAGTGAGAGAGCATCTGTCTGTCTCCCCAAACCGAGCCGGCCGGCTCCTGTTCCAGCCTCCGGCCTCCAGAGCCGCGAGGAACCAGCGTCTGCCATTCAAGCTCCGGGTCTGGCTGCCCAGCCGGGCCATGCCAGGCGGGCGCAGGGGACCCCCTCGGACGCCAGCAAGTGCACGGCCGCTGGGGAAGGACAGCGAGAAAGTCCCGAGACCGGCTTACCCGCTGGGTGCTCAGTAACCACAGTCAAGGGCAAGGCTGAGACAGGCAGATGGTTCACCTGTCCCGAGGGAGCGCTCAGGACGAAAGTGACCGATGCATGACTCCTGTGAATGACAGAACAGAAACACTGGTCCACGGTCATGCTCTCTGGCCATAATGGAGTGCTGTGTTGAATTATGGGGAAAAAAATAAAATAAAATTTAAAAAACAGTGTTTTCTCAAACCAGAGCACATGCAAAATGGCCTACCAGATCACCCCAGGCCCAGATCACCCCAGGCCCAAATCACCCAGTCCCAAATCACCCCAGATCTAGGTCACCCCAGGCCCAGATCACCCCTGTTCCCAGATTGTAGTTTGTGTTATGAGTAAATAAAGCTTCTTTTCCTCTTAGTTTTCTCACAAGGAGGAAGAATTTAGGTCAGAGGCACTATTTACAGAGCAGGTCAGACAGTACAATCATTGGTCGGGATGCATGCATGTTTGTTTAAACGCAATATTTATTATGCATGCAGTGGGCACAATTAGTATGCATGTTCTGGTTACAAATTAATTAGCACGTCTTTCTCAAACATCTTATCGCTGTTCCAGGCCCGAGGGAGGCTCAGAAGTATCAAATGGGTTTCACCTCCGTGAGTCATCCTCAAGAGAAGCAGAGATAAAATACGTGATACGTAGTAAGGAGCAAAAATTTTGTGATGTAGATTCTAACTTTGCTACGAATTCAAAGGAGAGGGAGATAAGGAGTGTTGGCATCATGAACCAAAAGCACGATTGTCGTTTTCATTTTGATGATAAAAATGTGAGATTCACACGGAAGGATGGCAGAGAGACTACATGAAGAGAAGAAAAAAATATAAAAGCAGAAGAGAACGTGACGTTTGGGGACAGTAAAGAATTCAACCAGATTAGAAAGAGAAAAGAATGGGAAAATATGCTTGTTTGAGATCTCGCAAACAAGATGAGCTAGCAGTTCTGATAACTGTAGGAAATATGGTATCATTGGTCATTGTTTAAAAAACAAAATAGTGACATGATGTGAATGATAGTTAAGGGTTTCCCCCCCACCACCATAATTAAGCCGAATAGTTCAAGAATAAAACAACCAGAATCAAAGACAGTAGATGTGAGATGCATTCATTTCTTAGGACTGGTGTACCAAAGTTCCACAAACAGCGTGGTTTAAAACACGAATTTATCGTTTCACAATTCTGGAAGCTCGAAGTCCCAAATCAAGGTGCTCACAGAATTGCTTCCCCCTCGAGGCCCTAAGGAAAAATTTGTTCCGTGTCTCTTTCCTCGTTCTGGCAGTTACAGGTGAGTTCTGGCGTTCCTTCGTGTGCAGACACATCACTCCAGCTCTGCCTCCACGGTCACGTGGTTTTCTCTCCCTGTCTGTGTCTGTGTCCAAATTTCCCTCTTCCTGCAAGGTCATCATCAGTCACTGGGGTAGAGGCCACCCTGATCTACTATAACCTCAAGTTAACTCGATTACATCTGTGAAGACCCAGCTTCTAAGCAGGTAACTTCCACAAGTAGATGGGGTTGGAACTTGAGCCTACCTCACTGGGGGACACAAGCAAACCCACAGCGGGACTGTTTGTCACTGCCACAGCGGATGCTAGGGCCTGAATCACGTCTCCCTAAATTCATATGTTGAAGCCCTAACCCCCATGGTATTGGCATTTTTGGAGACGGGGCCTTTGGGAGGCAATTAGATTTCTGTGCAGTCGTGAGGGTGGGGCCCTCATGTGGGGTTAGCGCCCAGACAGGAAGACACCCCGGAGGACTCGCTCTCTCTGCCTCGCGAGGATGCAGAATGGGTGTGGCCATCGGCCAGCCAGAGGGCAGCCCTCACCAGGCAACTGAATTGGGCAGCACCTTGATCTTGGACTTCTCAGTCTCCAGAGTGGTGAGCCGTAAATTCCTGGTTAAGCCACTCAGTCTGTGGTATTTCATTATGACGGCCCGAGGTAACTAACAGCAGGTACGAGGTGATTCATCCACTTAATAATTACCAGCGCCCCATCAAGTGCTAGGAATCGGATGTCACGGACCAGAGTGTCGCAGTTGATTTATTAATGCATTTAGACATATGTGTGCGCGCATATTTATTCCTTATTTTATTCCCAAAAGGACTTTTGTATCTAATCTGATTACAGCAGGAAGAATACAAAGTGAGTTAGGAGTGTGATCAGATGGAGGGATAAGAATTATGGAACAATACCCGCAACCACAAGGCAGCACACTTAAAATGTGTCAAAGAAATAGGAGATGCCTGAAAAAAATATAAAATACCCCAATTAAATGAAGGCAGAAGAAACATGGTTAGACCAATTACCATAGAGGAGATTGAAAAGTGATTAAAGAACTTCCACTAACACATTGCTGGAAGCAGATGGGCTCACAGCTGACGTTATTTAACCATCAACAAAACAGACTATTCTATCATTTGTTCAATTATTCTCAACCCCAGGAAAAGATGGGAAACTCAGTGGCTCCTTTCATAAATTCAGCTGAAGTTTAATATCAAAATTTTATAATGTTAGAACATTAAAAAAGATAAACAATTGCCTGCACTAATAGAAGTGGGAATTATAAGTAAAATATTGGCACATAAAATCCAACAGTGCGTCGAAAGATTAATGTACTATGACCAAAGAGCGCATATTCTAAGAACGCAAGGCTTCTTTTTATCAGGAAACCCGTCAACCTACTTCAATTCATTACAAGGAAAGGCGAAGGCATATAATCACATAAATTACATAATTTATGACGTTGAACATTGATGTAATGGGACAGAGTAAGTACTCTTAATTTAAACACTCTAAGTTGTATAGGAGTCGCTATACACTATTTATGAAAGATAAAGCACGTGTTTTCTGAATGACCAAACACCCACATCAGGCGCTGGTCCAGGATGCCCACTGTTATTACCACTACAGAGCAGTGTTTTAGAGATGGGTAGTAGACAGATATCTAAGATGCCCTCCAATGCTCCCTGCCCCCCTGGAATCCAGGCCCGTCTGATGCCCTCCTGAGAGCGGGCTGGCCCTAGCGACTTGCTGTGAATGAGTAGAGTGTGGCAAAGATGGCCATCTGTTGCCTCCAAGGTTAGGATATAAAGACGGCAATTTCTATGTTGCCAGCACTCTCTCGCTCTCTCTGGCTCTTCTTGGTTGCTTCCTCGGATGAGAAAGCTGCCAGGAGGGAAGCTGCCCCATGAAACAAGGAACAGCCATCCACCAGCGAAGAACCGATAACCAAAAAACTCTTATCAACAACCACTTGAGTGAGCTCGAAAGTGGATCGTCCCCATCCGAACCCAGAGATGGCAGCAGCCCACACCAACACCTGGATTGCAGCTGGCACCCAGGTAAACTGTGCCTGGATTCCTGACCTACCCGGGATATGAGAAAATAAGTGATTCTGTTTCTTACAAGAAAATTAAGGAGCTAGTGAGAGAGGCCAAGAGTCTTTCATAAGATGATGTTTACACATTTAAAACTGGTGCTCTCTTGTTTGGCCATAGTTGATGCTTTGGTACAGATACCTGCTCAGTAAGCTTGGTGGATAAGATCAGATTGCCCACGCATGGCTGTTCACAGTTTTTCTATCATAATAGGGAGGTCGCTTTCATGTTTTTCTCCTGGATGAGCAAGTCTGCTCCCAGGAACTAGATCAAATAAAACAAAATAAAACTGAAACATCCTATTTCACAGACTTCAAATAAGTGGTGATTTAATGTTAGCACTTTGTAGGCGAACCTGTATTGTGCTGTGACACACAGAGACCTTTCCATCCAAAGCCCTAAATTTAGAGGCTGATAAAAGTTTTCTGTCTTCTGTGTTTCTACAGCCCTCTATTTTTAAACCTTGAAAAGGTGAATAAAGGAACTTCTATGTCTGCAGTGGGCACATCTCTTTGAGATGACATATCTATCCATCTTCATAAACTAGTATTAATAAAATATAGAAAATAATATTATCAAAGTATCTTTTAGTCACATTTTTAGCTATTTTATGAATAATTGAATAGGTGTTAAGTAGATTTTTTACTAAACCACCACTAAATATTACCTGTGATAATGCTCTTTTACTAATAGAGAAAGCCAGACATTACCTCTCTTTTTTATGTCACCTTCTTTTCGTTGTCAAGAAGCTTCTGCTCGATCCCTCTGCACTGCCCTCCGCATCCTATGGTGCATGTCAGTGGCCTTGTGAAGCCCTAGACTGTTCTCATCGAAGCTTGGAAAGTAAGTCACACATTCTGGAGCATCTCTCCAACTATATGAAGATGCTTTTGGGCTGCCAGAGACAATGAAACAATCTGGTTCAAAGGGCAAGTGTGCATTACATTGCATTTATACATTTCGTGTTCCCCTTGCTGGCTAGGTGAAATAAGTCTCTTTTGAAAAAGAAAGAGGAACCACCACTAAATTTCCTAAATTGGGTGTATATTGTGTAGAACCAGCCCAGAATAATGGTGGTTTATCTTTCATATGAAACACCCAATGCAGTGAATAAATTTAAAAAGTTTATCTGTGGACAGAGTTCAGTTAATATAACTGTACAGTGTTTATACTTATCCTATTAAATGAATTTATCTTCAATAGAAAACAAGCAGGGAAGAGATTTCTGGGTGTTCATTCTCAGAGTTCCCATTAGAGAAAAATTCTCCCCAACCTGTATCTCTCTGCGGAGGAAAAATTTAACTTGGAAATGTGCAGGGGGAGTGAGGGCTTCTGTTAAGACCTTGACCCAATCGTGTGAAGTGGAATTCATCGTGCCTCCTTCCCGAGAAAGTTATTTGGCATCCTCGGATGAAAATAGCAGTGCAAAGTGTACTTATAAATAGGCAAGAATTTTTACTGCTGACATCAGCGGAGGCAAGTCGAGTTTTTGTGTCTCGGAACTGCCAACTCTGCAAACATAGGTAATATGTGAAGTGTTGAAGATGTGAAAATCACACTTCCTTTTCCTCATGGACCACATGACTTCACAGGTGAATTCTACCTGTTCTTCTACTACTGTTTGAGAAAGCTGAAGCAGAAGACTACTTCCAGACTCATTCTGTGCAACCAGCATTACCTGATTTGCATTGCATTAGCAAACCAGACAAAGACATTACAATGAACAAAAATTGCAGGTCAATATCCTTGATGAACCTATATGTAAAAATTCTCAACATACATGCAAACAATGAAATGGGACTACTTTCTTACACCATATACAAAAATGAATTGAATTAAAGACTTACATGTAAGCCCTGAACCTATAAAACGCCCATAAGAAGACATCCTGTGAAGTGTTTGACTTCACCCTTAGCAATATCTTTTTGATATGTCTCTTCGGGCAAGGGCAGCAAAAGAAAAAAGAAATAAATGGGACTGCATCAAACTAAAACGTTTTTTACAGTGAAGGAAACCATCAACAAAACAGAAAGACAACCTATTAAATGGGAGAAGCTATTTCCAAGTGATAATTCCAATAACGGGTTAATGCCCAAAGTATACAAGAAGCTTATACAATTTAATACCATGAAAACAATCTGATTAAAAAATAGGCCAAGGACTTGAACAAGTATTTCTCCAAAGAAAACATACAGATGGCCACTAGACGTGAAAAGATGCTCAACATCACGAATCCTGGGGGCAATGCAAATCAAAACCACAATGAGCTGTCACCTCACACCTGTCAGAAAGGCTATCATCAATAGATCCACAAAGAACAAATGTTGGTGAGGATGTGGAGAAAAGGGAACCCTCGTACACTGTTGCTGGGATTGTAAATGAGTGCAGCCACTGTGGAAAACAGGATAAAGATTCCTCAAAAAAAATTAAAAGCAGAGCTGCCACAGAATCTAGCAATTCCACTTCTGAGAATTTACCCAAAGAAAACAAAAGCACTAACTAGAAAAGATGTATGTTTATTGCAGCATTACTAGTAGTAGCCAAGGAAGCAACCTAGATGTCCAGCAATAGATTGTGTGTGTGTGTGTGTGTGTGTGTGTGTTCGAGCAAAAGGGTGTAAAATTTAATTTGTATCATTAAAATGTGTGAAATCGGTATTTGGTAAAACTTAATTCGTAAGTTACAGTCCCCAAAAGCTCCTGTCTCCACAGCACAGAGTCCACGGTGACAATGCAGTTGCCCTGACTTAGCGACAGCCACATAGGTGCCCGCATCAACTAGTCTCTGGGGGCATGGCGAGGTATTACTGTGTCCTAAATCCAAGTTTCTGTCTGATAAAAAAAAAAAACTATTAAAAATTAATCATTGTATTACTCTTCAAAGAGTAAAGCCATAAAGTCACGTAAGTATTGCAAACTCTGTGCCTTCCCCCAGAAAAGTAGATCAAACAGTGAAATCAGAGCCTGTCATCTCCACTTCATTTCAGAAGAGCGTGTGCGCACAGAATTCAGCGGCACAGTCAAACCTTCTGTTTAATGAGTCTTAAACGCTAACTGCGCTTTCGCTTGGCCCCTGCCCATTTATTATTAACTGACTATGAAATTGTATTTTCCATTATGTCCACCAGCCTGCAGAAGGCAATCCCATTCCATCTGGCCCCGTTAACAACTTGATAAACACATTTATTAAGACAAACTGGCGGGAGTGAGTTGCTTTTGCAGCAGTGTGCTCTGACTCCAGTTCTGTTCCAGATCATTGATCCCGCAGGGACGGAGAGTTATTACGAAGCTCTGCATTAGCTCGCAGTGCTTAGCACGGGCCTCGCGGGCAGCAAGCGATGCAACACAAACTAACCGAATTCAACAAAACCGGTTCCAAGGCAAGACTTTTCGAAAACATACCTTTTGGTTTGGTTTTGTATTTTTCTATTGAGGTATAGTTGACATTTAACATAATATTAGCATAACGGTTCGATACTTCTATACCCTGAGAAATGTTCACCACGAGTGAAGTCTAGTTGACATCAGCCACCTACGAAAAGTTTCTTTTTGCGATAAGAAATTTTAAGATACGCTTTCTGAGCAGCTTTCGAATCTGCGATGCAAGGATTTGAACTATAGCCATCGTGCTGGACAGCGCATCTCCAAGATGCATCAACGTACCTGTTCTGAGGAGTGATTTTGCTGTGGGCTCCCTTCACCTCATTATTCGCCCGTGTACCGTGAAGTCTGTCAATCAAGCACCCAAGCATTTCCACTCCTTCCAGTCCTGAAGCCGCTGTCACTGCAAGCTCGCGCTCAGCCCAAACAGAAATGCTGGTCAGCGTTTGGATCCGGGGTTCCTATTCGCCCCACTGAGAAGCATTGACAGAGGCAATGAGGGGACCCCGGTGTTTGCTCTCTTTGAGAATCCTTGAATCACGTGTTTCTCTGCTCTCACCCCTGCTCCCACAGTACTTTGGATGGACGTGCACGCTCGGACACGTCTACACAAATAGACACACGTCGGGGCACGTTTGAGGGGACAGAAATTGTCCCCACCATTTAAGGCATTGAGCTCATTCTCTCCTTTGCCATAATGGCTTGAGGATGTGGCGTGTCCTTAAGCATTTCAGTGTGTCTTTTATTCTGGGAGCCTGACATGCTCTTAACAAGTTTGTGTCATTATTTTTCCATCTTCGATACCACAATAATGTTCCTGGCTAAAGATTTACGAGTTCGTGCTTGCAAAGTCCTTTGAGAACCTCGGCGGAAGGGTCGATATAAATTATGTTATTAAGTATTAATGAATGCATCCAGTTTGCAGGTTAGCCTGAAGATGGAGAGGGAGGAAAACAGAGTTTTTTGAAAAGACATCTTCTTCATGCAATTTCTTTTGACTGATTGGTGGGGAAGGAGATTGTGGGAAGAGAAGAGAAAGAAGAGGGAATGAATGGGTATTTCTTCAGGGGTGAGCGGTACCCAGAAGCCTCCTCCACAAGGTCAGCCTGCCCTGTACAGCTTCCCCCAGAATAAACTAACTGGATTCCTCTTATTTCTATAGACAGACTTTAATATCTTTCCCTCTTCCTATCCAGCCGTCCTCCAGAATGGGGCTATCAGATTCCAGGGATGCTGGAAGAAATTTAACACATATATTTATTTTTTGATGGTTTAAAATTTCTTTTACAGAACTTTTATAAAGCCTATAAATATATCAGCACAACTAGTACATGCACATTGCTTATAAATAAATATGTATTCATTGGGATCCATGAGCTCTTTTTTTAATTGATAATGTTATTTGATCAAAAGCTGGAAAAACACTGCCTTAATCAATCAATTCAGCGTGTAGTAGTAGTTGTTTCTAAAATTTTGGAGCATCATGATTTATTTTTAATTTTAAAAATAATGATCATTTTTCTTCTACCTATTGATTAAAAATGCAATTAATAAAAATGTTATTAATTCAATAATGCTTTAAAATGGTAATGTATTTTATCACAGTCAAATATGACAGTAAAATAGGTATGTTACTGTGTGTTTGACCAACACACATTTCAAAATAATAGGACGTATCTGTAGGTAAAACACATACTCTGTGTATTTATATCCATAGATCCTTTGCGATTAACTTATGAACTCCCCTGGGGCTCTGTAGCCACAGTTGAGAAGTACTTTTTGTGTGTGTGCCTTATAAGATCTTAGGCTCCCAGCCTTCAAAATACCTGGCAACTTATTTGTCTAAAAAAAGGTTGATTAATTGGCTAAATATAATGATGAGAACTGATAAGACTGAATACCGTAAGAGAACAAATATACCACATACCTTTCAGAAAGTTCTCTTCAGTAAACCATCCACTAACCAGGGGCTGTCTCTGTGGCTTATAAGAGTTACTTCTTTGGAAGGTGAGCAAAGCACTGTGACTGGCTCACGTATGGAGTACCAAAGTCTGTCGAGGTTTCTAGGGATGGGGAAGTGCCTTTTAAATACTATACACTGAAAATATTACAGGTATTAATTTTATGCTGTGCTGCTTTTATGAATAATAGCATTCTATAATATATATATATATATATATATATATATATATATATATATATTTAAGTTGAGGTGCGTGACATTTATAATTAAGGTCATGTACTTACTCTTTATTAAGTGATGCTAAGTAAGGAAACTATGTCATCACCAGAGTCCCCCTCACCCCCCTGGGTAGTGATTAAACAGAATGCACTTGACAACAAAGAGTTGTCACATCACTAGCTTAGCCAAGGTGAGAAACAGGAATGAATTCACAAATGAAGCATAAACTCTTTCTGGTTGTGACGATGTTAAAGTGATTACCTGTGTAGCTCACCAGTAGTACATAAGGGTTAGAAATATTTCTATTTTAATTTTGCTATCATCGTGGTTAGGTTTCTCAGTTTTCCCCAAAACTCATGGATGACACTTTTGTAACACAGTATACATTAAGGATTGGCAGCATTCTTTGTGGCCAAAGACGTTCACTGAGTCTCCCTTGTCGCCTTCTTCAGAATTTAAGACACTGTCGAAAGGAAAGAAAGTATTTACTGGAAATGAGTCACCCTTTGCTGAAATCACTTTGGCAAGTGAACTTACAGTCCGGAAATACAACTCCAAAAAAATATATGCACTGTCATTGGTTTATATTCTCTGAGCTGCCGTAAGAGCCCTTGTGCCTTAAGTAGGAGCACTGAGGGATAAAGATGCTGGTTTCCACGGCACGACATTCCAGGTTCTATTTCTTCTGCCTGAAACTCTCTCTCGCCCCTCTCCATGGCCATCTGAAACCTACACTTAAAGACAACGAACTTTAAAGCTTCTGCCTAAATGATACCTTCTTGGAGAACGCTTTCAATCCCGTTTAAATTAGGCTGCCTTGTGAACACCCCTCAAAGAGCACTGTATTTTCCTCTGTTTCACTTTGTTATAACTTTTCCACATATTATAGCAATTTACAACACGATGGATACTTGTATTATTGCTTGTTTTATGTAAGATACGCAAGGACAGGGTTCTTATCTGTTAATCCACATCTGTGTCCCAGAATGTCATCTGACTCAAAAGAGGGAGCTCAAGGCACATTTGTTGAACGAGTAGATCTTTTTTTCTATATGGCCTTCATAACATATTATAAAATATCACAATTCAAAGAGATAAAAATCATCTTTGGTAGCTTTAGTATAAAGTTATCGCTCATTGCCATTTCAAAGAGAAACTTTAAAACTCTCAATTACTTCAAGGTATTAGGGTTGTTAAAATGTCTCTTTCAAGGACAAAGTAATTTAGTAAAACATGGTCTGGTTTGCTGAAGAGGTACTGAATTGTCTATTTACTTCCAAGGTTGATACCTCTTAAAATTTCCACTGAAAGATTAATATTTGTGGTGGACAATTATAGCCCACATTCTTAGTTTGGGAAAGAAAACACTTTAAGATTAGATACCTTAAGACCAGACGTTAAAACACAATGAAAATCAAGCCTCAAGTGGTTGTAGTTTACCTGTAGCCTTCCCAAAAATATTATTAAGAAATAATGGGTGTCCAAAACTTGTTTTTAACATTCTTGTAAACCCCAAGAGCTTTATATATATATATATATAGATATAGATATAGATATATAGATATATAGATATATAGATATATAGATATAGATATATCTATCTATATAGATAGATAGATATATCTATCTATCTATATAGATAGATATAGATAGATATATCTATATATATCTATATATCTATATATCTATATATATCTATATATATATATATCCTCAGTAAGATCACACAGAATAACTGTAATGTCATATTTCTTTTATTTTTATTAGAATTAGATTAATCAAACATGATGAAACATGCTGATCAGTTACTTTTTTTGGCTAAGAGCAAAAGTTACATCAAATTAATAAAAAATAAAATTTGTTTATTACTTTAAAAATTTAGTTTGTTTTCTAGACAATCTCTCTCAAATACATAAGGGCTGGTGGTAAAACATTATAAAAGAAACCCCTGATGATGAAGAATGTAGGAATTTCATAATCGACAGTTGCATATAGCCTTGCAAATAACGTGACAATTATATTGCTAGAGAACAGCATAAATTCAGAAATAAATGATGAAAATTATCACGTGCAGTTGGCCTATTAAAAAGTCTTAATTACTAACAGTTCCTAGGGAGGTCCTAAGGGTATAACATATGTTCCACAGAAATATAAATTAAGAACTTCCAGGCAGCTTGGAAAATTAATTATTTTCCCTAATTCCCAGCAACAACTCTTGCTCTGTAATTTACAGAAAAATTAAGTATCATCAAATAAGAATTGTCTTAGCTTCCCTGTACTGTCTGAAGGGAATGAGGTATCTCTCGATTGTCAAGACTGATCCTCTCTCTGTACTCCGGGATGCATTTGCCAACCATCTTAGAATTCCTTGCTTGTTCCTGAGCCTCGGTCTTTATTTCCTAGCTCTCGTTTCTGAGCTCACTGGCTTTCTCACCAGCACTTACACATAGTCAGATCTCTCAGATCTTAACAACAAACAAACAAACAAACAAACAAGGCCTTGACCACACGCTGCCTCTGGGCATGACTCTCCTACTCTTTCCTCCTACTGGAAGAGTTGTCGACATTATCTGCATCTCAACATCACTACGTTGCTATTTGCTACCCTTCAGCACACCTGTAGTCTGTTCTTGGTATGTGTTCATACAACAGTCTATTAACTATACACGGCACCTGGAAGTGACACATGTCCCTTCCTCCCATGTTACACTGGACAAACCAGGTCAGATGGCCAGGCCCGACATCAAGGGGCTTAGGAAACATAATCCCTCTGAGGGTCTCCTGAGAAGAAGAAACTGAAAACCATAGAGAAGCTTTAGTAATGTCTATCCAAATTACGAATAATTCTGTGATCATAAATTGAAACATTTACACGAAATTGAAAGTTTTCAAGAAAAATAGAACTTACCCAAACTGACTCAATAAGAGATATAGGACCTAAGTAGAACCAAAACTATTAGAAAAAGTGAGTCAGTCGTCAAGAGTCTCCTCCAACCCGAAGCTGGTACGGACCAGTGTTAATCAATCTCCAAGAAACAGAGAATACTTCACTTATATAATTAAGAATATTTTTCACAGGTTGAAAGCTAGCTAGCTATCCAACTCCTCTTATGAGGTTGTTACAATTTTGTTAAGAAACCAGATAGAGATAGTATCAGAAAGGAAAATTTTATAGCCTGCTGCACACCTGTATGGCTCCCGGGCTACGGGCATGTACAGCATGTCACTGGACAAAGTGACAAGAGGTTAAATCAACCACAAGAGAAAATGATGCCATCAAGAGACACGGTAAATATAAGACGTACACGTGGCTGCTGGTATAATGCAGCACACTGTCTTATAGAAAAAGTTTTATATATAAGTAGAAAGAATACACTCCAAAGTAATGATACAAAGTATAATACAGTAAATACATAGAGCAGTAACAGAGTCATTTATTGTCATTATCGATCATTACGTACAGAACATAATTGTATGCGCTATCCCGTTCTACGATTGGCTGTGCAGTAGGTTTGTTCACACCAGCATCACTGCAAATGCGTGAGTGATTATTTATTCTATGACATTACGACAGCGATGCTATTACTAGGTGATAGGAAATTCTCAGCTCCATTACACTGTTATGTGGTATATACGGTCTGGCGTTGTGTGGCACACAACGGTACAGTTTTCTGGATATATAAATGTGCTTAAGAGGGTAAAACGCGTAGACTGGGAGAACAGTTACCAAATTTGTAATTTTGCTGCCCGTGGAGGGGCAGAGCTGGTGGGTAAGAGAACAGAGAAGACTTTAATCCTATGGTCTTGTTTTGATGCTTTTAGTTTCAAATTTTGAATTGAAAATAAAAACTAACACATTGGTTAATTCTCAGTGTTGAGTACTTGGGGTAGTTCTCTTTAGCTGAGTATTTTTCTGTATTTGTTAAGCACCTTAAAATAAAAAGACATTACGTGAAAGTGGCATTTCATAGAGGAGATCATAGAAGACTTATTGACAGGTGGCTGTGGCCATTCTCAATAGAACCATCAGCCAGAACGCTTAAGAGATGCTAAGCTCAGAGAACCTTGGATGTGTACAAGAAATGATAGAGAACAGACCAACTTATTGAAGCATATAGTGTTAGAAAAAGCTACTTGAAATTAGGTGGACATCCTTAAATACTAGGCATCTGAAGATAGGCTTAATCCAGGGGTCAGCAGAGACTCAATGAAAATTTCTAGGTTGCCAATAGACGTTAGGAAGATGGCTTTAGTTTACAAAATTGAAAAAGTGTGTGTAGAAAAAAAATCTATTAGAATTTTAATTTAGTAAATTAATGTGGTCTTCAAGAGAGCAGTTTCGTCAGAATAGAAAGAGGAAGATGATAAATTGCAAGGAAGGAGTGGACGATAAGGAGGGGACAGGAGTGAGAGTAGAGTACTTGGTTTAACACAGAGTCGTAAAAGGAAAACAAAGAAACGGGGTAGCTCGAGGCAGAATTTGGACGGGAAGAATTATTACTTTCAATAATAGGATACCTATGAGTAAACTCATGGCCGAAAGTGAAGTGGTAGAAAGGGAGGAAAGGAAAACGCAATAAATAGTTCGTGAATAGAGTAGTGTCTTGGAATGAGAAGCAATGTCTGAGATCAAGAAGACGTGACTAACCTTGATGGGTTGCGGAGAGAACCATGCTCTCCTCAGAGATGAGAACAAAGCAAGAAACGACAAGTGAAGATGCCTGAGAATTTTGAGTGCGAGATGCAGAAATGCTAAGATCCCGGTGTATGTTCTCACTGCTTCAATGTGAGGAGAGGTCATCTATGGAGAAGGAGGGATTGGAGGTGGGGCTGTAGACTTAGAGAAGAATGGAAAGAATGTGACATCGTTGTCGGGACAAATCCCAGGCAGTCTGCAGGGCTGCTGGCATTTCTGCTGGAGCTGGCGTCCAAATGTGGAAAAGGAGTGGACACAGAATTATCTCAAGTGGAATCTCACTCGCTTTAAATATTTAGAAATAAAAAGAATATGCTCTGTGAAAGTTTATCTCCCAAGAAAAGTTTGGATTCCAAAATGACATTTCTCCGGGGAAATATTTACTCATCTAAGAAATGTTAATATGTTAAAAGAATTCTAATAATTTGGGCCAACATCCACCAACAGTAATAACAACCAAAAAGAAAGAAAGCTGATTTCTGGCTGTTTGTAAAGTAATTAATTAGCCCCATAATGTTCCTTTTTAAGATCCAAAAGATGCCTGGGAGGAGAAGACTAAAGGCACTAATGAAAATGTGTTTTCTGTTAAATGTGTTATGGAAGAAACCCAAAAATACCGAAGTGGTAAACATTTTAAAAGAAACAGTGGAGAGAGTCCAAATCCCCAGTAATTCCACTGGAATAAGTTCAGTGAAACCTGTGTGAGGTTTAACCCACTTGCATTCTAAAATAAGTCGGCAAGATATAACAGAAGATCATCATGTTTTAATTAAGTTAGAAGAAAAGAACTCTAAAATTAGATTTGACGACTGTTAAATTACTGAAGCGAAATCACGTAACAGTGAAATCAGGGATAGGTCAACAGTTGTCAGTGGGCCACGGGTCTAAAAATGGCTTTTACATTTTTGAATGGTTGCCTTTAAAATGGTTACATAAGTTCCTTTGCAAAATCTTTGATTTTGCCTCATGACCACAAAGCCTGAAATATTTAGTAGTTGGCCATTAACAGAAAAAGTTAGCCATCCTCTGAACTAAATGACTGGGAAAATAAGAAAAGGAAGCAAGTTTTAAGAAGGGAGGACTTATTCCTAGATATAATTGCAATAAGATTATGATGCTGTTTAACCACTCATATTAGTCCATTTGAACTAATTTTCCTGTAGTTGTGAGGGGTTTGCCCTGTCTTTTATCATTTATCTCCATGGTGACTTAAAAAAAAATATCAGTCCTATGCATTTGCAAATGGCCTTAAAGTATAGGCATAGCCATGTTGGTGAGTGACAGAGGCGAGTGAGAAAGACAACACTGCAAGTTGAGGTCTGGTTACCCTAATACCAAGCCTGGGGTGGCTTAGCTAAAGGACCAGTGCACCTCAAGGCCTGAGGCTGCCTGCCAGCTGTCCATAAGACTTTGCAGCTGGAACAGCCTTTGGGTGGTATGCAAGTTGGGTGGGGCAGGGACCAAGGGAATCACCAGGGTAAAGCAAGCAGTTTTCTCTGACTCAAATAGAGTCAGTTTTCATGCAGGTGCTGAATCTGTGGCTTCCTGTAAAAGTCTGAAGTCACAGCAAGGACGACCACTGCTGCCTCAGGCCCTCTTGAACAGACACCTGAGATTTGTTCAAGAAGTACTGTAGCTTGGGCTGAGGCTAGTGGCCCGCCACCGAAAGTCTCCCCCAGGATGCCAAAGGCTCTTGTTTGCTGTTGGTTTCTCAGCCCAAGGAAGATGCAATGAGCCGGCAGCAGGGTTGGGTGGAGCGGGGTTTCAGGGAGACAGGGGGTGAGGCAGGCTGATCCTAGCAGCCAATGCAGATTCAGAATTGGCCATGCAACACAGGTGAGATGGCACCTATTTGTAGACGTCCCTGAGGGGGTCCTGAAAAGGGGTAGTGGCTCCTGTCCCTTGCCCCAGCACCACACAACTCAGTCCTTCCCCGAACACCTCTGGCACCTCCCCAGCTGCTGACCCTTCACTGGTGCCCAGAGTGAGTGTCTGCAAGTGGGAGAGTCTGTGCATGGGCCCTTGAAGAGGGCGCCTGAGTTTTCAGCTTCCTTCCATCTCACCCAGATGGCCAGAATCTCCAATGATTTTTACAGTCAGATTTTGTGGGAACCTTTCTCCCCGGGACTGGAACCCTGGGCTGGGAAGCCCCTGTGTGGAAGCTCCTTCAGGGGGTGCTCTGCAGCCGTGCTCTTTCTCCCGGTACTCAGCCATTACCCATGGGTGTGGGGCCAGCCTGCTTTGTGTCTGCGCCCCTCCTACCAGTCTCGATGTGGCCTTTTCTTGATGGCCTCAGATGTATGTGTTATGATCAGCCAGACTTACAGTGATTCTCCACATTGACTGTTTTATAATTTAGGTATAATTTTAATGCATGTGTTGTAGGAGATGGGCCCTAGCTGCTGTCTTGACCAGGTCTCCAAGACAACAGACCCTAGTGTTATTTTTACTCACTTTGATTTACGGCTAGGGTCCTGGGTTTCTGAGCAAGACCATCAAATTCTCATTTTAATGTTATAAGAAGAATGAGTTTTGTTTGTGCCTTTCTTGCTCATTATCACCAATGCTATTAGAACAGATTCATGTGGTGTCATTTTTTGTTCTAATTATAACATTTATCACCATAATATGGCACAGTATTGGCATTTTAATGGCTCATACATTCTGTAAAACATGATAATAATAAACTGTAATGCTTTAACCTCAATTTTTCAATATCTGATGCATCATCCATTTCCTACCCACTTATGAAACTGCCTCTTTTTCTTATGAAATTTGAATGGGAATGAGGTTGAATGGTCAGTTATGCAAAGCAGGAAATACTTACCAAGTAAACTACCCCTGTTTATAAGTCTGTTAAAGCTATATACGCCTGTTAAAAGTATATAGCTATTCATGTCCTATTTTTGAAATAACAAATCACCATTTCTCCTCACGACAGAGAATAAAATGGGGACTACAAACTAGAAAACCATGAATCAAATTTATTTCAAGGGCTACAACAAGAACAGAAAATGACACATTCATCATCAGTTCTTGAAACAGTGGCTAAACAGAGAGCTGGATGCACCACAAATTCAACTTTTTTCTTCTCGCAATTGGCTTCATAGATCTGCGGAAAATATCAGAAGGTGAATCAAGGACAAATTGACCATCAAAGAACAGCCTCATTGTTTATTTAGAACCTATCAGTAGGGATAGCTAAAGAACAGGGTCCTCAAGGAGCTGGCCAAGAAACACCGTGGCTGGAAGGAACCACTGATTCATGCACTTCGTAGTTTGATCTGTCACTGGGCTCTTTATCACAGCGCTCGAAAAGCAAAAAGTACAATTATTCTTGCCACAATTTTCCATGAAAAAAATGCAGTGCTATGTTCTTCTGGTAAAAATCATCTACCTGTCGCTCTTCTATAAAACAGTGATATCAAAATGAGAAAGCTCGACCCTAATGGGTGTGGACATCTAAACGAAAGTCTGTGAGGCAGAAGGGGGTGCCAGAGGAAGAAAGGGAGTGGCATGACCTTGAAGCATGAACCATGCTCTATTGCGTGACCCTCAGTTCTGTAAATTCAGAAACTCAATTTTCAACCCCCTAGAGTATGTCAAGCTCAAGTTTACATAGTCATGCAGAACTCTTCATGATGTAGTGTGAGCAGAATGCCAATTTGTTCATTTATAAAGATAAATATTGCTGCACGCCAACTCTAAAGTCTAATTAATAGGACAGCCTGCTGATACATCCATCCCCACGGCAGGGAGATTCCTTTCAGAGAGGGGATATGACAAGTCCATGGGGAAAGCATCCTCTTATTCTCTCTAGAATTATTGACCATTCTTTTTTTTTTTAATCCCTGTTTATTGCTGAGCACCTTGCTTCTCCTGCTATAAATCATCTTCCATTTGTTACCTCTGTGTACGCCGGATGGATGGATGTGGTCCATTGTCAGACAGGTTTGGAGATGCTGCAGGCGATATGCCCATGAGCGACTCATAGTGGCGTTCAGCATCTTAAAGGCATTAGACTCTCATAAGAGTGCTGGTCCCTGGTGCCAAAAAGGTTAGGAACCACCGTGCTGTACGGTTACGTCATTGTCGGGTAATTTAGGAAGTAAGAGTTCTGATAAGTCCCCAAGTTTTCTCCCAAAATATAAATTCATATATTTAAATTCGGAGTAATCCATCACAATGTCTTATTTATGTTCTTTCTAAATATTTTTTTAGTTTGGTTCTCCTTCATTGTGAAGCCACTGCCTCTTGTTAGGCTCTCGTTACTTTACAGTTTGACTCACATGTTGCTTCAGACTTCAAGTCCATGTTCTTCAAAATTCCTGTGTCAAAGCCCTAATCCCCAAAGTGACGGATGGTATCAGGAGCTGGGGCTCTGGGAGGCAATTAGGTCGAGTAGGTAGAGCCCTCGTGAATAAGATTAGTGTCCTTATAAGAAGAGAGACTAGAAAGATGATCTTTCTCATCCCAGTGAAAATACAGCAAGATCTTGGCCATCTGCAAAGCAGAAAGAGGGTCCTCACCAAGATCCCAGCCATGCTCTCTGACTCACAGAGACGGGGAAGTAAATTTCTCTTGTGTAAGCCACCCAGTCTCAGGTATTACGTCATAGCACCCTGAACCAAAATTCCTTTATCTGACCCTCCTCAAATTCATTCACATTTTTACCAGAGGCCCTTTTAAATTAGTTTTCTTTTTTACCATTAACAAAGAACTTTTAAAGTAATATATAATCATTTTAGATCATTTAGATATAGAGAAATTAAAGATTACTTATTATTCCACATAGAGAAAACCACGGTGAATGGTTTTGTTTGAGAATTGTTAATATGCGTCCTTTGCCCACTGCTGAAAAGATAAAGCCTTTCTTAATTGATTTTCATAGTTGTATGTTACGAATATTAATCCATGTCTTTTATTTGCTACAAATATTACTCTTAGTTCATACTTGCTTATTCAATATTCTGGTCTTTTCCTTTAGGTGATTTATTATTAATTAATTGATTAATTATTAATTATTATTAATTAATAATTATTTATTATTACTTTATATTTAACCCTTTCATAATAAAATAATACGCAAATGTGATCACGTCACTCCTTTTGGGATAAACCTTCAGTGGCTTCCCAAGCCACCCAGCATGGCTTTGTCTGTCTTTTTAATCCTCTCGACAGTCCTTCCCACAGTATGTATGGTGCTTTAGCCTTTCCTAACTACCCACAATTCTCTTAAGGAGATCTACCAAAAAATGTCTGCCCCCAAACTGGAAAACCCCCATTCATTCTTTGAGACATAGTCTAATTCGAATGTCTCCATTCTCTGTCCATTGCACCCTCTGGTTCCTCTGTTGTAGAAGCTGTGGAACTATATTATAATCTGCGTTTATTTTTTTCTCTCTCCCACTAGTCTAGGAAATCAGGGGATGTTTTTATATCTATCTTCAGAATTCATCACAATACTCAATGTATAGTTGACTTCGATAGGCAACTGTAGAATGAATGAATGAATGAATGAATGAACTATAGAATAGATGTCTGGAAGAAAATAGAACTAACTCTGCCTGGAGAAATTTTTTAAAAGGTCTTACAAGAGACAGTTATATTTTCAGATGCTGTTGAATCATGAGTTGAAATTGGTTAAAAATAAACAAGATAAAGAAAAGACATTTCTAACAGAGCCAAAGGTCAGAATCTACTACTTAGTTTTTTACTGAATTGGAATCAGTATGAGAGACAATTGTCTTAGGATAAATATTTTTTAATGAAGATAGTTGGGGCTATGGTGCATTCCTTAACAAGAACAATTTCTCAAAAGAGGTTTAAAAAACCCCAAAAACTCCCCTCTCTCCCAAATGGAAAACATATCCCCACAGGTTAAAAGGTCTAAAGGAAAGTCTTAGAAAATGACAGACTTGGCAGTCCGATCGAACGATCCGACCAAGATTCTTTCTTACCCTTTTCGATAGCCACCTGTAGCCTTTCAAAAAAGCATTTTGCTATTAATATCAAAGGAAATTTTCCCTTGAAGTGAGATGAAATGAATCCAGCAAAAATTGGAACCTGGTCCAAGATAAATACTTTAAGCAAGACGACAGTATTTGGAACGTTCGTCGTAGGATGAAAAGAAATTAACGGACCGTTGCTGAACTAAAGGAACGTCAGCGGGGATATTAAGGGAAATGTCCTCGAGTTGGTTTCAAAAGTGAAGTGACACGCCAGGCCCGCATGCCCAGAGGGCGGGAGGGCGTCACCAGCGCCCAGGACCGGATGATTGAAAAAGCGCAGCGCTCACCGTGATGTGCGCACGAGCATCACTGGCTCGGAGGAAACGAAGCGCATGCGTCCGAGGTCCAGTTTCGCTGATGGGGGTCTCAGGATCTGAGATGACCTGACTCCACCAAGAATGCTTGAGCGCTTGGCTGCCTCCTCTCGCCGTGTCCTGGACATTCCCTAGCTGTCCTCGCGCTTTGTGATTTCAGTCCCATCGCCCCGCCGGCCCAGAGCCAGCCAAAGTCCATCGTCGTTCGTCTCCCAGATCCTCTCCACGGGAGTCGTCCCGGGAGGCAGTCACCCTCGGTGCTGGCTTCCGAGGGCTGCTGTTTCATCCATCTCTAGGGGTTTCCTTCTCGGCAGAGGAAGATGCTTGCTGCACCCAAGGTTGTGCTCTCTGCTTGTGCAGAGGTTAAGAGTCACAGGCCTCGCTTCCGGTCCTGAACTTGGGACCACTGTAAGCGCCCACCCCAGCTGCAGAGCCCACCACGTCATCTGCCAACGTCTGATTTGAATCCGGATCCCAGTTCAGCCTCTACATCCACCCAGTTTTGAGTTCATCGTTTCTTTACGGGTGTTATTTTTAAATGCACTCCCCCAATAAACAACTTCCCATAGGGGAACTGTGTTCTCAGACAAAGCCCTTCTTCAGGGACTTGTGACAAGAGGTGGTGGAGCGGTCCTAGACAGCAGAATTTAAAGTGAGATTTGGGAGCTGCCCCGCCCATGGCCAGATGATAATGAGGACCCATTTCACTGGTGACAGGAGGGTCCTCACAGCTCTTGGCACGCTGTCCGCCATAGCCGTGTGACTTCTGAGGCATTCACCAATGGGGACCTGGGAAGGGGTGCCAGGGGAAGCCTGCGTGTCAGCTGGTGCAACATCCCAAGTGTCTGGAAGATGTAAGAGAAGAGGTCATTATAAAGACTGCACAGCTGGACCGCATTTACAAAGTGCCATGCATGCACTGCGGAAAAACGGTGGCAAGCTGGGAGCTGTTATCCCATTATCCATTGCTCTGTCATAAACCAACTGAAAACTGAATGACACACCTGTTCTGTTCACAAATACACAATAGGGCGGGGCCCAGAGAGAAGAGTTCGTCTCTCTTCCTCTCTGCACCAAAGGGTGGGGCTGAATGCCAAAGGAGGAATTTCCTGGGGGCTCGTGACTCACGTGTCTGCTGGTTGGCGCTGGCTGTCAGCTGGAGCGACCTACGAGTGGCCGTCCGCGTGGCAGCTGTGTTCCTCCTAGCAGGGAGGCTGATGACATTCTGAAGTCATGGCGGGCACTCGGTGATGCTTAACACTCAAAAGCAAGTGAATAAAATTATCGTGATACGTGCCAAGGTCAAGTAGCAACGAGGGTGGCCCGAGCCACCAAGAGCCACGGGGATGGTTAACAGTGCACAGGATCCCTGAGGATAACGTAGATGGACAGTCAACAAGCGTGCTGCTCACGCAGTGAACCAAACGAATCCAGGTCAGGAGGCCGAGGCGGCCACAGCCCGGGGCCCGGTTCCTGGAAGACAGCCCTGACCCCCCACCGTCTCTGCCCCTTGCAGCGTATGTGGGGTCCCAGCTGCCCCAGGAGGAGGAAGCCCCAGCCGGGCTGGCGTTTGTGCAGAGAGCATTTACCCTGGTTTCAGCCTGTCCCCCGGAGACTAGCGAGGCTGCGCCCTCTGCCCAGCTTGGTGGCCTTCGAGCCGTCCTCTTCGGAGCTATCCTTGTCTGTTTACTCCACATTCTAGTTAGAAGTGAATTAATTTAAATAACGACGAAAAGAATCAAGAATAGACAGACTTTGTCCAAAGGGAAGTAAGAATTTTATAATAATTAGAGCCACTAGCAATGGATGGGCTTTCTAGCAAAGCTGTGGACGTGGATGAGATATCAGACAGATCTCTCTCTCTCTCTCTCTCTCTCTCTCTTCTCCCAACTCCCATGGCTTTTACAGTTATGCCGGGGTCTTTTATGCAGGTACAATCCTAGACGTCCACAGGGTAGAGATGATGAAATGGATTTCCAGAACCATCTCAAGATCACCGTAGACTTCTAAAGCACCACCTCAGGGAAGAAGTGAGAAAGTTAAATAAAATTCTGAAAATCACCCTGTAATTCTCAAACAACCGTCTAAGGGTAAAACAATGAGGAACTAGCAAACACAAGCACTGACTTGAGAAATGCGTTTCCAACAATGGATTAAAATGTCTTTTCAGGAACTGAAGTTCTAGAAGAATCTGAGAGGCATAGCCGTTCCTTGTAGGGTGGAACATGGTATCCCAGCATGCCTCTGTTACACTCGTGGTCTTGCCTTGCGCCCCTGTCAGCTTCTAGTATTCATTTCTGGGTAACGGAGCAGCCACGCCCACGCCCACATGCTGGCAGAGGACACCCCCAGCGCCCCACTGGCGGGCCTGGCCCGCACCAACGTGGCGGCCCCCGATCCAGCTCACGCTTGCCTGCAGCCTGCACTCACCCTTTCGAGAGCTGACAGGAGCCTAGGCGCATTTCTTTCAAAGTCCGTGTTCCAAATCCAGCTTGAAATTTAACAAGCGTCAGCCTTGTCTTCTTGACAGAAAAAAAAAAATTGGAAACCCTTGGACGTTTTTATTCATTTGCCACTCACGTGTCTCCTCCTGAAAGGAAAGTTTGGAATGAAGACAGATTTGCAAACCTGTTCCCACAAGCAGACATGTCCAGATAGCTTTCTGGCATACATTTTTAAAAAGTAAGTAAAAGGATGGCTTGTTTTTAAAAAGTAACTCTTTTAGGTCCAAGTAGTCTTACTTTTTATACGGGTCGTTGTCCTGTGCTGTTCTTACATCTACCAAGCTGCCCCACCAGAGAAATTAGCGCTGCGTCCCCAAAGCACATGCTGCTTGGGACAAAAACGCCCCATGTTAAGGCAAAGTTAACCCAATGTTAACTCTCGCCTTGCCGAGCCCTACCCCTCCCCCGCCCTCATACACCTTATCATTCTCAAGGGAGACCCCTAAAGTTATACCCATGTGGTCTGTGGGTGACATGATCATAGCCAACACTGATTTCACTGTCTAATTAACACTTAATTTTTCTTCACTGTAAGATTTAGGTCACATTTCCATATGAAAAGATGCTAAAGGTCACTAATCATCAGACATGCAAATGAAAATCGCAATGAGAGATCACCTCGCATCTGTCAGAACAGCGATCATCAATAAATCAAAGAACACGTTTCGGTGAGGACGTGGGGATAAAGGGGACCCTCGTGCGCTGCGGGTGGGAAGGCCAATTGGTGCAGCCACCGCGGAAAGCAGTGCGGAGATGCCTCGAGAAGTTAAAAATAATTATGATCCAGCAATTCCGCTTCTAGGTAGTGATCCAAAGACATCTAAAACACTAATCTGAAAAAATATGTTCATCTCTGCGTTCATTGCAGCATTATTTACAATAGTTAAGATATGGAGGCAACATAAGTGTCCGTCCGTGGATGAATGGATAAAGAAGAGGTGGTCGATATGTGCAGTGGAATAGCGCTCGGCCACAGAGAGGATGAAATCTTACCATTTCTGACAACATGGATGGACCTACAGGGTATTACGCTAAGTGAAACAACCTGACAGAGAAAGACAAATATCGTATGATTTCACTTCTATGTAGAATCCAAAAAACAAATGAACAAACAAAAGAGAAACAGACTCACAGATACAGAGAACAAACTGGTTGGTCATTGCCGGATGGAAGGAGGATGGGCATCTGGGTGAAAAAGGGGAAGAGGTTAAGAAATACAAATGGTCAGTCACAAAATAGTCACAGGGATGGAAGCACAGGACAGGGAATATAGTCGATAGTATTGTCATAACCACATACGGTGCCAGGTGGGCACTAGACTTATCGAGGAGACCCCTTCCTAAGTTATATAAATGTCTAACCGCTATTCTGGATACCTGAAGCTAATAAATATAATATTGAATGTCAACTGTAATTGAAAAAAAATTAATATTGAAATAAAATATTAGGTCACATTTCGAAGAGTGAATAAACGTGTGTGTATATGTCTAAAGGAATAACAACGAAATGAACATCTATTTGGCCAACGTAAAAAATAAATAAAAGGTGTCCATCACCTGGGATGCTGCTTTTGTGGTACCCATGAATTTCTCTCCTCTCTCTTCCCACTCACCCGCTGTTCTGAATGTGCTGATCGTGGTATAGTCCTTCTCTGTGGGTTGATCACTTTCACTATCCTTTAACATTGTATGGCTGAGTTTTTAACTACATGAATGAAGCATATTGTAGGTTTTCTTCTGGAATTCTTTCTTTTATTTAGTATGTTTCTGAAGGCCATGCCCAATGATTTAAGTAGCCGTAGTTCATTGATTTACTTCACTAATGTAGAGTTTCCTGTTAAATAAGTATAAACAAAAAGTGTTTCTCTCTGCTGCTATTGGTAAACATTTGGATATCTCCAGTTTGCTGTCATGAATGATGTCACCATCCCCTTGCTTGGTCTTGTCCCCATAAGCAAGGATTTCTTCGTAGTGTGGCCCTGGGAATAAAACCTCTATCCCAAAGCATCCATATTCACTGAACTTCACTCCCTCACACCAAATTCTTTCCCAAAATATTTACTTTTGTTGAAACTAATACCAGCAGCGTGAGAATATTGTTTTAATACTTGTTCTTGTGAGACTTGAATTTGTGCTCATTTGGTGAATATTAATTTAATTTTTACTTCCATTTTTTTAAGTTTCCATTTTTATTCTTATATATACCATCAAAGGCATTTATTTTCATACCTATAAGCTTTTTATGTTTCTGTGGAATTCTGGCCCATGTGTTTGCTCATTTCTCTATTTTTTTTCTGATTGATACGTAGGAATTTGTTATGTGTTCCAAACCGTGATCCTCTGTTGATTACACGTGAAGAAAACTTCTGTTTTAGTTCGTGACTTGTTTTGAAATCTCCTGATGACGTCTCTTGATATAAACAGGATGCTTGGTTTTCACGGGCTGGGAAGCGTCCGACACACTCTCCGGTCCCTATGTTTGGCTGTGGGAATCATTTCTCATCATGTTTCACTGTCCAGCACCCAACACACCTACACTCGCTTTAGCTTGGTCACCAGAGACTCTGAGAGGCAAAGGTCATGGAGGTACCTCTCTGGGAGAGCAGTGACTATGGGACAGCAGTGACAGAAGTGCTCGCGATGGTGTCCT